>JARQOC010000005.1:565663035-565732771 GCA_033576535.1 Allobates femoralis | reverse complement strand
CCCTGCGACACAGCCGCGATCACGGAGCGCAGGGATTCCATGCGGAACTTCCGAACCAACACGTGACGGTTGAACAACTTGAGGTCCAGAACCGGCCGAAAAGAGCCGTCTTTTTTCGGGACAATAAAGAGGTTGGAGTAAAAACCCCGGAACCTCTCCCCAGAAGGCACTGGGACCACTACCCCGTCTCTGCGGAGTCCCTCCAACACCAGATGAAAAGCCTGAGCCTTTTCTGGGGATGGGACAGACCGATGGAATCTGTGTGCCGGCCGCGACGTCAGCTCTATCCTGTAGCCGCGCGAGACTACATCTCGGACCCACCGATCTTGAACGTGGAGTAACCATCTGTCCTGAAATCGGGACAGGCGGCCCCCCACCTGTGGGGTGGCAGGACGAGAGAGTGAGTCATGTGGAAGCGGGTTTGGGGGTGGCAGCCGCTGCCCCCGTCGGCTTCTTCTGGCGACCCTTGGGGCGCCACTGAGTAGAGGGCTTGCCCCCTCTGTCCGTGCGAGCGGACGATGCTGATGATTGCGAGCTGGAACGAAAGGACCACTGTTTAGGGTTCCTTTTGACTGAATACCGTGGCTTAGGCCTATTCTGTGGAATCTTAGACTCCGCAGAATCCTTTATCAGCTTATCCAGCTCGGTTCCAAAAAGCCTGTCACCAGAGAATGGAAGATTTTGCAGAATCTTCTTTGACGTGGCATCTGAGTCCCATAGACGCAGCCACAACAACCTGCGGATCGCAATAGCATTGGCCGAGGCCACAGCAGAGCGGGTAGCAGTCTCCAAGGTCGCCGTCCTGGCGTAATCCGCATAGGCCCTTGCCCTATCGGTAAACGCCAGGACTTCTGAATTGGACCCCGCCAGGTCAGTGATACCATCCAAGCAGGTGGTAATCGCCTTCAGGGTCCAGACCGTGGCAAAATTAGGGGCAAATGAAGACCCCACAGCCTCATAAGAAGACTTGGCGAGTTGTTCGACCTGTCTATCCGTCGCGTCCTTCAATGAGGAGCTATCAGAGGCAGAGAAAAGGGAGCGTGCTGCAATCCTGGTCATGGAAGCGTCCACCTTCGGGGACTGCGACCACTCCTGAAGCACCTCCTGGGGAAAGGGGAACCGGGTGTTCTTAGATTTGCGGACATAACGCCGCCCAGGATGAATCCTGGGTGCTCTGACCACCCTTCCGAAATTAGTGTGGTCCATAAAGGAGCCACATGTTCGAGCCTCCGGCTGTAACCATTGATACACCTCCTTTGGGTGGAGTTCCACCTCCTCAGGGGGTGCCACGAGATGTAGAGTCTCGTTGATGGAGGATACCAGATCCTCCACCCCGTCTGGTGGTTCGGACACAGATTCGAGAATGGACCCCCCATCATCCTCGTCACCATCAGAGTGACGCTCCTCCTCAGAGAAGGTCTGGATCTCGGGTGATTCATCTCGGCGAGCCCGCTTAAGGGGTCTCGCGGTTGAAAAGGGTGACACCCGGGGGTAACTTGAAGGAGTAGCTGGGTTTTCCAGCCTCCTCGTCAGTGTCTCCAGGGATTGCGACATGGAGGACAGTTTGGATAACACAGATTCGTTAATCTTATTCTGTGTTTCCCATGGCCCTGGGATCACCTGAACCTCAGGGTACAGCACCGGAGCTGCAGTCTCTGCAGTATCAGCCCGGGCATCTGGGCGTCCGCAGTTATTGCAGGACCCCCCAACCAGCGTCCCGTTGCATGTAGCACAGGTAGTGGTTGTATTGCCTGCCTTAGCAGCACCCTTCCTTGCTGAGGACATACCGACAGCAGGGGAAATAAGCCAATCTGGAAACCGGTACACCGGTGGCTTACCGACCGCCAATGCGGTGGAGGGGAGCGATGTGTGTGTGGCCTCCGCAAGGACTCTGCAAAGTCTCCCCGGGAGTGTAAGTGCACTCAACCAGTCCCAGCAGGGAAGTGAGGGAAAATGGCCGCCGCCGGCCAAGCTGGGGGCGGCACAGAAAAAAACGCGGGAAGCACACACACACGCCCAGCGATGACGTCATCCCATGGGCTGCTCCGCATTTCTCCAGGCAACCAACATAGGAAATCTGGTGCCGGAGCCCGCAGCGCGGGAGATATTGTGCAAGCACTATACCCAGGGCTTCAGACAAAATCTGTAGCCCGCAGCCGCAGCCCCTGCGACACACAGGGCGGTCAGCTATGGTGACCCCAGCACAGGGTACACCGCCAGAACCGCGGACCCCGAGGGTTGCGCGCGGTCTGAGTGTCAGAACACACAAAGTGGCAGACACTACCCCCAGGCACACAGGAGACACACAGAGTACCTCAGTGCCGGTCCGGTCTGTAAGCACCATTTCGGGAGGCCTCGGACGGGGGTTCAGCACCAGTCCGGTCTGTAAGAACCATTTAGGGAGGCGTCGGACTGGGCTGGCTCCGTCCGGTCTGTGAGCACCATTTAGGGAGGCCTCGGACGGAGCGGAGCTGTGCAAGGCTCCTATCTCCCACTTCCCAGAGCCCCAAGGAAGGATGGGAAGGAGCGCGGCAGTGTACCGGGAGGACACGAAGTGTCCAGGCTCTGGGCCCTCCGGTACCTCGACCTGCGTGTTCCCAAAGGTGAACAGGGAGACTGCCGGAGGTCCCCGACCGGGACCTAAAAGTTCTTCATACGCCATCACGTAAGCTGTGAGAATGCTGTGATGTGCAAGCAAAGCGTGATCCTCCGAGCACACTAAGTTTAAAACTGAGGATATCTCCTGCGGTAGGGGTTTATAAGCGGAGGGGGCGGTTACTACAAACTTGTAGTACCTAGTGTGGCCTACGGAGGGCAGTGCCCTAAACCCCATTGTCTGGGTCTCCCATTATGATGATCAGAAAAACAAGTTACAGGTGACAGAATCTCAGTGCAACATAGATGTGAAGCTGTTCTAAAAAAAACCCTGTGGTTATAACTCTAAATCTTAGGTCAGTGATTCATAGGAAGCTAAATCCTAAAATAAAGACAAATGCAGCCACTGCTATTACTGTGAACAGCCCAGTGTGCAGGTAAATAATATCTACATTTCTCTACATGTGGAAATAACAACTGTTAAAAAGATTATGAGGGTAACGCATGTTTTTGAACACTGCTATTATTTTGATCACAATTTTATGTCTCCTCTCATCCAGGACGGTATCAAATCTGGGACATGAACTAATAGAGGCAGCGCCGGCCTCCTCCCCGGCTGTTCACCCCGGATCAGCACCGCACAGGTAACATAGAGACATTCATTACATCACACATAAAGTAATGGCATTACTAGAGCACACAATGACACTGCAGACATTACTAGAGCACACAGTGACACCGCAGACATTACTAGTGCACACAATGACACCGCAGACATTACTAGAGCACACAATGACACTGCAGACATTACTAGAGCACACATTGACACTGCAGACATCACTAGTGCACACAGTGACACTGCAGACATTACTAGAGCACACAATGACACTGCAGACATTACTAGAGCACACGATGACACTGCAGACATTACTAGAGCACACAATGACACTGCAGACATTACTAGAGCACACAGTGACACTGCAGACATTACTAGAGCACACGATGACAGTGCAGACAATACTAGAGCACACGATGACAGTGCAGACAATACTAGAGCACAATGACACTGCAGACATTACTAGAGCACAATGACACTGCAGACATTACTAGAGCACACAATGACACTGCAGACATTACTAGAGCACACGATAACACTGCAGACATTACTAGAGCACACAATGACACTGCAGACATTACTAGAGCACACGATAACACTGCAGACATTACTAGATCACACAATGACACTGCAGACATTACTAGTGCACACAATGACATTGCAGACATTACTAGTGCACACAATGACACTGCAGACATTACTAGAGCACACAATGACACTGCAGACATTACTAGAGCACACGATGACAGTGCAGACATCACTAGAGCACACAATGACACTGCAGACATCACTAGAGCACACAATGACACTGCAGACATTACTAGAGCACACTGACACTGCAGACATTACTAGAGCACACGATGACAGTGCAGACATTACTAGAGCACACGATGACAGTGCAGACATTACTAGAGCACACAATGACACTGCAGACATTACTAGAGCACACAATGACACTGCAGACATTACTAGAGCACACAATGACACTATACATTACTAGTGCACACGATATTTCCAGCTGTAATTGTGTTCTTGGTCTCTGGTGTGACAGCTCGGAGCTGCGGGTTTGGCAGGTGCAGGCGGCAGAGTTCAGGGCGCTGTGTCAGGCCGCGGAGGTGGAGCGGGACCGTCTGGTGGAGTTCGTGTCCGTCCTGCAGAGGAGGGTGGAGGAAAGGAACACGAAGGCCCTGGAGGCCGAGAAGAAGCTTCAGGAGGAGAGGAAACGCTGCGTCCTGCTGGAACAGCAGATGGAAAAGATGAGGATGGAGGCGGGGAAGAACGGAAGCTCCCAGAAGCTGTCTGCTCGTGGCAGGGCCGGTACGTTACTGATCTGCACAGAAAAATGTCATGGGTCAGGTGTGGAGTAAGAACTGATAATACAGGGGCAGGATCTTATTCACAGCATATATAGTGGAGACCCCTGCTGGTTCAGCGTCTTCATAAACCCTGGTGAGCAATGAACAAAGCGTTTCTCCTCCTAAGGGCTGGGACACACTTATGCGAGCTGCATGCAAGTATTTCACATGAGTCACCCAGCACGCACGGCCGCTGGCTCTTTATACGGGAGCATGGAGCTGATTCTGTTTCTATGGAGCTCCATGCCCTCGTGCAGGGAGGCAGGAGCTGGGCCTGGTGACTCATGTGAGATACATGTATGCAGCTCACATAAGTTTGTCCCAGCCCTTAATACTGATTTTTCTCCGCAGCTTTGTCTCTCAACAGCTCCAGACATTTCCTGAATCTCAACGATATAAGTGAACTCTCATCTAACGTCCCCCTGGAGACACAGCTGGAGGAGCTCCGCACAAAGTAAGGACACCCTCTGCCCCAGATACAGGGCTGATCACAGTCAGGAGAGATCGTCCATGTCTGGCGGGCGATTAGTGGGGGCAGTTGTTCCCCTTGAGAGTTTTTAGGTCTTCTTTAAAGGGACCCGAGCCTACAAAACAAATTGCAGTTTCATTGTAATTATGGAGCAATTTAAAGGGATAGTCTTCCTGCACAATCCCTTACAATCCACTGCTGCTGATCCCGTTGCTGACATGTGGATCTGCTATCTCCAGAGCCCTGACTACAGAGTGTTCATTTAAAGGGATTTAGGAATATTAAGAAAGAAAAAAAAATCCTTGTCACCTTCTCCAATCCTCCGCTGCCCCTGAGGTCTCCGCTTTCCTGCTGTTCAGAATTCAAGCGGTCATTGCAGCCAATCAAAGGCCTGCATGTGTGGCACCTGACCAGGGATTGGCTACAGCAGGTACTTAGTGCTGAAGCAGAGACCGGTGGGGGCCACCAAGACAGCAGCAGATTGATAGGGTGAAAGGATTTTACTAGTTCGGATTAGGCTGGCTTCACACGCACATATTTTGCAATCTACATCCATCCGTTTTGAATTGGACGGACACGGATCCGTTTTTGGCTCCTGTTATCCTACGGGCACGGACTGGTCCTGCTTGACCATCCATGTGTCTCCGCTTTGTCACGGATCAGTTTGCATATTTTTCATGCACCAAAAAACTCAAAATGTTGCATGAAAAATCTGCAAGATCACAGACAGACACGGATCCTTGACTAAACGTCAAGATTTATACTGGATATCGATGGAAAACGGATGTTTTCTTGGACTTGGAAATCCCGCGTCGCTCATGGTCACCAAGCGGCCCCACCCGATTGGCTGTCCCCGCTGTCACTCACTACACCCAGCCCTCTATTCTTTTTACTATCAAATGGGAAGAGTTGTGTGTTTGGGGAAGGAGATGAGGAGCGGAGTGGAGGACGGGGCACCTGCCTGCTCCACTGCCGGGGCCACAGCACTGGGATGGAGAGCACACAAACTCCTGGGATCTGGGATCAGCTGCAACAGGCTCCAAGTACTGACAGATCCCGGGATCTCCCTCCAGGGCAAGTGGGTGTAAGGTGCAGCATCTCCAGAGGAGTGTGATTGGGCAGATCAGCTCCCAGGACCCTGCACCCCTGCTGTGATCTTTGTGATCTCTGCCTCTCCAGCACATACTTGTGAACCACACAGACACCACCGCACGCTGACACCACTGAACACCGGCACCGCTGCACATTGACACTGCTGCACACAGACACTACTGAACACTGGCACTGCTGTATGTAGCTACCATATAATCGTCTAATTCTCTGTCCGTAATGGAAATCCTGCATTGCTAATTGGTCGCACCAGTCGCCCGCCACCAATCAGCGACAGGCGCAGTCCGGCCACGAATTGGTGCAGGATTTAAAACCAGCTTCACATTGCATTATTCTTAAATCTTCATAAACTACATACATACTCTAGAATACCCGATGCGTTAGAATCGGGCCACCATTTAGTCCTCTATATAAATCCCTTCAATGCCCCTTTAAATGGATGGACCATATAATTGATAGCCACAGAGCGACAGCAACTGTCTGTAATAGGGAGAGGGGTGGTTCTAATCCCTTTAAGCCCCTCCACTGTTAAAGGGGCGGCTCATGTGATAGGAGCCATATTGTGCCCATGAGTAGCTCAATCAAATTCTTTCGTTATTTCAGGCTCGACATTCAGGTGGATGAAAACGCGGCTCTGAAGATGTCTCTGAAGAGCGCGCTGAAGACCAAGGAGGACGACCTGCGGCTCTACCACGACATGATAGCCCAGGTGAAGCAGATCTTCCTCCAGGCACTGCGGCAGCATAAGCAGGAGCAGCGTGGCGCCCTCTAGGGCCTTAGAGGGTAACAGCACCCGCCACTTCCAATACCAAGGCCCAAGACCAGTCACGTGAAACCACACAAGTCAGCACTTACACAGGTCCTGCATACAGCGTGACGGCTCATCTGATCACTGAGGATCTCTGATACCCCCCTCATGTGACTCGCCCCACCTCAGAATGACCCTTATTCTAGTTTCCAGCGATTAGCCAAGGCCAGTGTCACCTATCCATGGGCCGAGACGTCTGGAGAGACTTGCATGTTTTTAAAACAAGAATGCAGAATAAACTTTGAGCTTTGGAGGGGAGCAAGATCAGTCCAAGACCCTCAACCTGCTCAGACACAGGGGCAGCTTTGATTTTCCCCATTCTGTGATCCCCGTCCTCATTACATACAGCAGACGGAGGAGAGACAATCAGGGACTCGTTATTTTGCCATTCTCTTCCATCACGGCTGAACCTGCACCATGTGATTGTGTGGCTGCACATCCGGCCCTGGTGGACGGCCGTTACACCTCTCTATAATCACACTGCCGGCACCTTCTCATCTCTCGCGTAAACAGATGGATTTTTTTTTTCAATTTTTTTAAATAAAAATGTTCATCTAATACTTGTGTTTGGTCTGAATCACACTCCGGCTATAAGTAAAAGGGCAACTCCTGCCTGATGAGTCTATTCCTCCCTAAAACAAGTGATATATATTGTGTAATAAAATCTGTATAAATCTCTATCACATCCTATTGTAATCAGTCATCCTCATCATTGTCCCGGAGCAGCGGCTCCAAACCACACAGGGCTGCTTATAGGAGCAGATTGTGGGGGTGCAGGATGACCCCATATACATGACCTATACAATGGATTATGAGGCAACTGCAGAGCGTTCAGTGAGTGCAATGTATAGAAGCAGCGACATGGCAGAATACATCTGTAATCACAGGATTGCCGGGCGTCTGCCTGATCGGTCACCTGTGATAGTGCAGAATCTTTTCCTAGAACTAGTGTTCCTATGGACGCACCAGTTACAATTTCCCAGTTTAGTTTTGGTAGAATCACTTTACCTGTTGCAGTTGTGCTCGTCTAAAGGGAACCTGTCCCCAGTGTTTTCCTGTGTGAACTGAGAAGTGCACCGTCAGCAGCGCCTGACCTGTGCCTCATGAAGGTGTACACTTGTGTGCAGAATTATTAGGCAAATGAGTATATTGATCACATGATACTTTTTATCCATGTTGTTCTACTCCAGGCTGTATAGGCCGAGAGCCAACTACCAATGAAGTAAATCAGGTGATGGCATCTCTGTAATGAGGAGGGGTGTGGTGTAATGAGATCAGCACCCTATATAAGGTGTGCTTAATTATTAGGCAAATGCCTTTCCTTAGGCAAAATGGGTCAGAAGAGAGATGTGACGGCTCTGAAAAGTCCACAATTGTGAGATGTCTTGCAGAGGGATGCAGCAGTCTGGAAATTGCCAAACGTTTGAAGTGTGATCACCGAACAATCAAGCGTTTCATGGCAAACAGCCAACAGGGTCGCAAGAAACGTGAGGGCAAAAAAGGCGCAAAATAACTGCCCGTGAATTGAGGAAAATAAAGCGTGAAGCTGCCAAGATGCCATTTGCCACCAGTTTTGCCATATTTCAGAGCTGCAACGTTACTGGAGTATCAGAAAGCACAAGGTGTGCCATACTCAGGGACATGGCCAAGGTAAGGAAGGCTGAAAAACCACCACCTCTGAACAAGAAACATAAGATAAAACGTTAAGACAGAGCTCCACTCCGACACCAGCAAGGTGGAGGTGGGAATTGATATGGGCTGGGATCATCAAAGAGCAACTTGTGGGACCTTTTTGGGTTGAGGATGGAGTGAAGCTCAACTCCCGGACCTACTGCCAGTTTCTGGAAGACAACTTCAAGCAGTGGTACAGGGAGAAGTCAGTATCATTCAAGAAAAACATGATTTTCATGCAGGACTATGCTGCATCACATGCATCCAACTACTCCACAGCGTGGCTGGCCAGTAAAGGTCTAAAAGAGAAAAAAATAATGACATGGCCCCCTTGTTCACCTGATCTGAACCCCATAGAGAACCTGTGGTCCCTCCTAAAATGTGAGATCTACAGGGAGGGAAAACAGTACACCTCTGGGGACAGTGTATGGGAGAGAAAACAGTACACCTCTGGGGACAGTGTCTGGGAGAGAAAACAGTACACCTCTGGGGACAGTGTCTGGGAGAGAAAACAGTACACCTCTGGGGACAGTGTCTGGGAGAGAAAACAGTACACCTCTGGGGACAGTGTCTGGGAGAGAAAATAGTACACCTCTGGGGACAGTGTCTGGGAGGGAAAACAGTACACCTCTGGGGACAGTGTCTGGGAGGGAAAACAGTACACCTCTGGGGACAGTGTCTGGGAGGGAAAACAGTACACCTCTGGGGACAGTGTCTGGGAGGGAAAACAGTACACCTCTGGGGACAGTGTCTGGGAGGGAAAACAGTACACCTCTGGGGACAGTGTCTGGGAGGGAAAATAGTACACCTCTGGGGACAGTGTCTGGGAGGGAAAATAGTACACCTCTGGGGACAGCGTCTGGGAGGCTGTGGTGGCTGCTTCACGCAATGTGGATCGTAAACAGATCAAGCAATGACAATCTATGGATGGAGGCGGCTGAGTGTCATCATAAAGAAAGAGGGCTATATTGGGCACTCATTTTTGGGGTTTTGTTTTTGCATGTCAAATGTTTATTTCTAAATTTTGTGCAGTTATATTAGTTTACCTGGTGAAAATAAACACGTGAGATGGGAATATATTTGGTTTTTCTTAAGTTGCCTAATAATTCTGCACAGTAATAGTTACCTGCACACACAGATATCCTCCTAAGAGCCAAATCTAAAAAACCTTCTCCAACTTCCAAAAATATGAAGCTTTGATATTTGAGACTTTTGGGTGATTGAGAACATAGTTGTTGATCAATAATATAAATAATCCTCTAAAATACAAGTTGCCTAATAATTCTGCACACAGTGTGTATTACCCCAACTAACTCTGTATATCCCCCAAAAAGACCTCTTATATTCTCCAGTGTATGCAAATCTGGATGGTGAAGTTCAATGGACGCCAATCTATCCTCAGCGCCAAAGATCACCATCCTCTTCTGACACCTCCTGCATCATCCACATAGCCAGGGAAAATCTGACATCTTTGCACTTATATTTTAGGCTCTGCTCACAGCAGGGCAGACAATGCACATCCATGAGACAGGGATGCGAGCGAGCAACATTTCCCTCAGTTATGTGGATGATGCTGCAGGTGTCAAAAAAGAAAACTGGGATCAGCAGCGGAAAGATGGACACAGCAGCAAGGCAACAACTTGACCAGACCGGCAAGCTTTACATAAATAGTTGGAGAACAAAGATTTTTGGAAGTATACAGAGCAAGTCAGAGGATAATATACATCTTTATGTCGCTTACATTCACCCATGAAAAACAAGTGACAGCTCCCCTTTAACGAGCTCTGAACCACCGACTGGTTCATTTTCTGTCTGCAGCACACACAAAGCTGTCAATAAGACAGGCAGATGGGGATAAGTGACAGCACTGGAATCAGGAGCTCTACCCTTTTTGAGACAAATGTTTAACATTATTGGGGTGGTAAGATACACAATCTTGCACAACCCTACACTTTGAATAGCAATGTACATAACTAAAGCAAGAAGCCCAGAGCTGTTCCTGCAACCCCCCCACAACAGCAGGGGACGATGATGCTGTACAGGATAGAGGTCACTTTGATCAGCCATCATTGCAGTGTAATCTGTCTGACCCCCAGATAAAAGAACTACAAGCCACCGCTCTATTAAAAGCACAAACACTCAGATAAAGGTGCATGACAACAACCTGGTGTATGGGAAAGCTGTTTATTGTAGGATGATGGGACGTCTGAACATGTCTAGGATCTGGGTCTCTCCTTCTTGCCTTTGTACAAGGCCAACAGAGACACATTGGCAACCTTCACAACCTTGAACCTGACACCGGGAATATCACCGACGGCGTGACCGGCCCGACCGAATCCAGCCACCAACACTTCATCGTTCTCCTAGAAGGAGAAAAAAAAAGGAAACATCTGTATCACAAAGAATCACTTAATATTCAAAGAGCATTCGCCCACCTCACCGCCCGCGCAGAGGGCGCGCCCACCTCACCCCCCGCCGCAGAGGGCGCTTCATAAAACGCCAATCTAACCCTCCCTTGACTGCTGCCCCCAACCACAATCACCTCAATGAAGTTCAAGCAGCCGTCGTTGGGTACGAAGGCGGTGATCTTCTTGCCGTTCTTGATGAGCTGCACTCGGACACATTTCCTGATGGCAGAGTTGGGCTGTTTGGCCTCAACACCACTAAAAGGACAAGAACAAATCGGGTAAGACCAGGCTGCAGATCACAAACCCAGCAAACGTGGTGAAAACTAGTACAAATAGGACTTGCACCAAAGATTACAACATTAATTTGCACCAAGTGTCACAAAGCCGATAATGAAGACGGGCAGCTCCCGCTACTTACACTTTTTCCAGGACGATGCCTTTGGCGTGGGAGGCTCCTCCAAAGGGGTTTGCCTTGAGCGCGGTGCCCAGGTGAGCCTTCTTGTACTGCTTGTCGTGCCATTTCTGCTCACGACGATTGTCGCGGAGCTTTCTTGCTGTACGAAGACCACGGCACTTACCTGAGAAAGACAAATAGATTTGATGCAAATGGGGTTACTGTAAGCCCTTTATATCCCCAGAGGTGCCCCGTCCGGCACTATGTAAAGTGCACTTTCCAGTCCAATAGGCGCCTCCTGAGTGTGATCAGCGCCACCCAGCCCCCTTCAAACATCACCTCTTTTAATTACAAGTGGATGACATCTGTTCTCCACACAATAGGGCTGGGCGATTTTGGAAAAAATCAAAATCTCGATTTTATTTAAACCTATGGACGATTTTCGATTTAAATCTCGATTTTTTTTTTCTTTCTATTTTTTATTTGCTTTTCTTTGATGAATAAAGAGGGGGCCCCCGTGACAGAGGAGAGGAGGGTAACTGAGGGAAGCGTCCTGCTTCCCTTGGGTGTTCCCACCCCTCCTCTTGTCTGCTGCCCTGGCCCCGACACTAGCCCCGACACTAACACTAGCCCCGACACTAGCCCCGACACTAGCCCCGACACTAACACTAGCCCACTGCTATTGTCATGAACAGCACCAACATCCCCCCCCTCCTCACAGTGACCGGCTTCGGCTGGAGAGGGGGCGGGACCTATCACCAGCGGCTCCGGTCCTCACAGTGACCGGCTCCGGCTGGAGAGGGGGCGGGACCTATCACCAGTGGCTCCGATCCTCACACTGACCGGCTTCGGCTGGAGAGGGGGCGGGACCTATCACCAGCGGCTCCGGTCCTCACAGTGACCGGCTCCGGCTGGAGAGGGGGCGGGACCTATCACCAGTGGCTCCGATCCTCACACTGACCGGCTCCGGCTGGAGAGGGGGCGGGACCTATCACCAGCGGCTCCGGTTGGGCGCTATCGGCAGTGCTGCTGCGGCTCCTGGGGAGAGGTGGGTCAAGCTGTCAGCAGTGCAGTCGCACTGCCGATAGCACCCCCCCACCCTTCCCCGGTCCTCACAGTGAGCGGCGGAACGTCCTGCGGGTAAACCCGAGTGTGACTCGGGATTACCGCTTCTGAAAGTGAAAGGTAACCCAGAGTCACGCTCGGGAATACGGTACCGCTAGGAAAATCGAATTACACGATTTTGAATACGACAATCGTGGCCACAGCAGGGGGCGAATTAATCGAATTAATTTGATTAATCGCCCAGCCCTACCACACAATGCTCCAAGTCTTGTGCCTGCAAGTAGAATCACTGTCTGATCAATAGGGCACAATGAGGCGCAGGTCTCAGATTCCACTGCACAGGCATGAGACTTCAGGTTCTGTGATGATGCAGAGACGTCATTCAATTACTTGTAATTAGAAGAGGCGATGTTTGCAGGACAGTGCTGATATCAGTTTGGAAACAACCATTGGACCGGGCAATTATCATACAGTGGGACAAGTGCAAAACCTTTAAAGGACGTATTCAGGGCAACGGATGAGGATATAGAGCGGCTACAGGAGCCCATTCATATGATAAAGGTGATGAGCAGGGATTAGAAGTAAAATAAATGGTGACAGGTTCACTAGTGCATTATATCCCCTATTTATTATATTGATGGCTGAACCATACATGACGGCATTTGTTACTGTTACCTATTATGTCTCCCCCATTTCCTCAGATTGTAGCTTGGGAGCAGGGACCGCACTCCTCATGGGCTCAGTGATGGATTTTTTGTCTCATTGTATTGTATTATATTTGTATCATTGTATTTTATATAATTGTTTTGTATCGTATGCCCTCTGAATTGTAAAGTGCTGCAGGGAATATGTTGGCGCTATATAAATAAAAATGATTAACACTGGATCATTGTCATGTCTGATCACTGCCGTTAAGGCTAGGTTCACATTTGCGTTCAATACGCCTGCAGATGGTCCACAGGCGTGAACGCATTGCCCAACGCAGTCATACTTATGTGAACACAGCGGGGATTCTCACATAGTATGTGTGCCCGGGAGCTCAGCAGCAGCCGTCGAGATCGGAGATTTCAATGGATCTGCAGCGTGTGCCTGCGCCGTCATGCGCATGACACTGTGGATGCATTGCGATCCATGCATTCTTTTTGCGCTTGCTGATAAAACAAGCGCACAAAAAAATTGCAAAATTTTGCATTCGGAGGGCGCTTTGAAAAATCACCTCCGAACTCAACGCACACAAACGTGGCCAAACGCAGACACAATGCGTTCTCATGTTAGACATAGGAATGCAGTGCGCATGCGTTTGGCTGCGTCTGCCTATGCTGCGTGTCGTACGCAAATGTGAACCCAGCCTAAGAGTGAAAGACTGCTGTAAAATCCACTCATGGCAAGTGACGGCACAGGAGACATTACAGGGGTCCTGTCACCCCCTTGTGCTTTCCAAAGTGAACGCACCCCTGAGTGCAGCATGTCTGCTGCATTCAGGGAAGGGGTCCCCCATGTCTCTAGCCCCCTGTGAGGCCGGCTTCACAACATGGTCCCTGATCCGGGGCTGTCCACTGGGGCAGCATACATGCTAGATGACCCGGGGGCAGCATACATGCTATACCATGGGGCAGTATATACATGCTAGATGACCCGGGGGCAGCATACATGCTATACCATGGGGCAGTATATACATGCTAGATGACCCGGGGGCAGTATAGATGTTATACTATGGGGCAGCATTCATGTACTACTACAGGGCAGTATAGATGATATACTATGAGGCACTATATACATATAACACTATGGGGCAGTATATAGATAATACGATGAGGCAGTGTGTATGTAATACCATGGGGCAGTATATATATTCTACAATGAAGCAGTATATACATGTAACACCATGAGGCCTCGGCCTTCTCTCACACATGGCGCCTCCTCGTGTCGCCCTCAGTCCCCGCTCTCCTCCCCGGAGCCCCGGCCTCCTCTCCCCGGTGTCCACCGGCCTCCTCCCGCCGCTCTCCGGCCTCCCCGCCCGCACTCCCTCGCTCACCCATCCTGTCTGCACCACGGACGACTACGGAAAGAGCGACTCCCAGAAAGCACCGAGAGACCCAGGCTCTCCCAGGACCCCGGGAGGGGCTGTCCTCCGCTCTGCCTGATCCGGAAATACCCGCTCTACCGCCAGTATCGCTTTACCGCCCAACCCTACACCCGGGGCATCTGGCTGCTTATTAATGATATCACTCCCTGACTGCTCGCTGATTACTTTACACTGGAAACATCGCGGTTTGTATTTTATCTGTCGCAGGCAGAAGTCGGCCGCAGTGTTTAATGAACTACAAATCCCATGATGCTCGGCGCTTCCGGGGGCCTGGACTGGCCTCTCGAGCTGTGATTGGCTGGCGCGCCACGTGATCTGGTCTATATAAAGGCCGGAGCAGGGATTGTGGCACCATTAGTGATGGGCAATTGGGCAGTCCGTCTTTTTCTAGTATTCCGGCTTTTATTTTGTTCAGAAAGCTGCTCTTTTATGTTAAAGTGAACCTGTCACCTAGATAAAGCCCCCCCGGCTATCACTACCTGTCCCTGCACCTTCCTATCACTACTCTATCCCTTTCTCTTTTGTGAGTGTGTAATAAAACATTTTTCTTGGGGCCACTTAACACTGCGGCATGATCCGGTCTGGTTCTGTCCGGGAGGACCCAGGCAGCTGCGGACCAGATCATCACATGACTTTGAGGCTATTGCCCCCCAGTCCTGTGTGATGATCCGGTCCGCAGCTGTCTGGGTCCTCCCGGACAGAACCAGACCGGATCATGCCGCAGTGTGAAGCTGCCCTTAATCGCTTCATTGGAGGATACAGGAAGACCTTGTGAGAACGCTCCCCCGGCCGCCAGGGATCTGCACCCTGATGGCAGCAAGCAGTCTCGGGGTCCATATACCCACCTCCCCGTCCTCACTTTACCAGCCCACTCCTGGTAGCTCCTCAGCTTCCCCCCCTGGCTACTCCAGAGGGGGCATTGTTCTGGGGCCGCAGCGAGGCCATTCTGCCCCTGCGTGCATGGGACAGTTACTGGCTACCTCAGCAGTCTGAGTAGCCACGGCCCAGGGGCGTAACTACAATGGGTGCAGGGGTTGCGATCGCACCCGGGCCCTGCAGCCTAGGGGGCCCCAAAAGTCCCTTTGGCCTATAGAAAAAGACTAATACTACTAAAGATTTGCAATAATTGGGGGCCCCGTTGGAGCTTTCGCAACGGGGCCCCTGGGCCTGAAGTTACGCCACTGCCACGGCCCATTTCGCCTATAACTGCAGCAGGGGTTGCCTGATGGTGATCAGGCATAGAGGAAAGGGGCCAAAAAAAGGGGGGTATCTTATTGGTTATCAGGGGCTCCTGGCTCTGTTTTAGGGCCAGCAAGCCCCTTTCTACTTGTTCGCAGCTAGCACAGTGTGCTGCTGCTGCACCGGACCCATAGCTCCCATAAGGGTGCTTTCACACTACGATTTCTTCATTTCCGATGCTGTCCGATAAAAATCGGACAGCATCGGACCGATTTTTGGACCCCATGCATCCCTATGGGGATTGGACCGAATCGGCTGTGCACTAAATGCCATCCGATTTAGTCCGACCCGATTCTGCCTGATTTTTGCCGATTTTTTTTCCGGTGAAAAAAATCGTTGCCTGCAACGATTTTTTCATCCGATTACAAAATCTGACAGACTCGAATCGGACCAAATCGGATGGCATTTAGTGCACATCCGATCTGACCCGATCCCTATAACATGGGGCCCTATGGAGAAGGGTCCGAGGAAACATCTGATGTCTCCTCGGACCCAATTTTACTGTACTGAGCATGCTCAGTACAGTAAAACTGCTCAACTAGGAGCGCAGGGGTTAAAAAAAAAAAAAAGTTCATGCTCACCTGCCCCTGAGCCCCCGCCGTCTCCAGCCGTCTTCCTTAAGGCTCCCGGTGGCTCCCGCAGGCTCCCGATGTCTGCAGAGGTCTTCTTCTGCAGTTCAGGACCTGCGGTGATGTCACAGTCACGTGACCGCGGGTTCACCATGGTAACCCGTGGTCACATGACTGTGACATCACCGCAGGTCCTGTGTACTGCAGTAGAAGACCTCTGCAGACACCGGCAGCCTGCGGGAGCCACCGGGAGCCTTAAGGAAGATGGCTGGAGACGGCGGGGGCTCGGGGGCAGGTGAGCATGAACTTTTTTTTTTTTACTTTTTTTCAGCCTCCGGCTACGATTTTATGCCAGAATCGGGTGCCTATTTGGCACCCGATTCCAGGCATCAGAAGGGAGCCGATGCTGTCCGAATTATATCAGACAGCATCGGCTCCCTAAAAATCGTAGTCTGAAAGCACCCTCAGACTACTTTCACATTACGATTTTGTTAAATCCGATGCTGTCCGATGAAATTCAGACAGTATCGGATGCTCAAAATCGGATGCCATCCGATCCGATTTTTTATCGGATCCGATTTAAATGGCTGGGGAAGGGCTGTGGGAGGTTTTGGGAGTGGTCTAGGGTATTGAGCATGCTCAATACAGAAAATCGGATCCGATATCAGATCCGATTTTCCATCCAATCCGAACCCCCATAGACTCCCATATTATTTTAGTCAGATCACATCGGATCCGATGTGATCCGATTTTTGAATCGGATACCAAAATCGGAGCAGTCTCCGATTTTGGCTCCTGAAAAAAATCAGACAGAATCGGATCGGATGCAAATCTGATGCCATTAAGTGCACATCCGATCCGATCCCCATTGGAGAACATGGGGTCTAAATCGGATCCAATGCTGTCCGATTTTTATCGGACAGCATCGGATTTAACAAAATCGTGTGTGAAACCAACCTAAGAGGGTAGTAGAGCCATTGCAGGCCAGTACAGCCCCGGACCCGAGACTCCCCGCCGCGGGCCTCATGATCTGGGCCGCCACCAACAATTTAGGCCCAGGCCTCTGTCGCAGCCTCCGGAGCTCTCCCGCCCACCCGCAGACCGCCTCCAGACCAATCGCGGACGTCCGTGGGCGGACTTCTTTGAAAGGCACCGCCCTGGGCTCCGCGGAGCTACGCCTAGGCCCCGCCCACAGACAGGGCTCACTGTGGAAAAGGCCGGATCTTTTTGGCCACGCTGGCCACGCCCCCATCGCACTTGGGTGGCGTCTTCTAAGCCAGGCAGCCCCGCTCCTCCCCTTGGCCAATGGGGATCGAGCACAGGCTCTCTGCCTGCCGTTTTTAGCTCTGCCCTTCGTCTCCACGCAGAAGCCCGCGCTTTACACAGGAGCCATAACAGGGAGGAACGCACAGAACGCTGCAGCTGTGCTCCTCCACTGCTGGGACCCACCACAGGGGACACCGGAAGCCTAGGCTTGGGTAAGCAAAGCCTCCCCAGCCCCCCACACTGCTGGCACTCTTGCTACTGGCTATAGTAGATGCCTCACACAAGGAGCTCCCGTACAGCCACCATAGCCACCACAGTGTACCACGCCTGCTCAGGGTGCAATAAGAAGCTACCCTCGGCTCAGAACTCTCCACTGTGCCTCGCTTGTAGCCCACAGACCATGCAGGCAGCTCAGGAACCTACCACTGACCCGTCCATGGTCTCTGCCCCACCTGAGGTGGTTCTTTCCTTATCTCAGTCCGCCACTACTCTGATTAAATTCTCAGAAAACCTGATGGCGGCCCTAGAGCACCTGCCCACGCAGATTGCCTCCGTGATTTGTCCTAACCCATCAGAGCAGACCGACCCTAGCCCACCAGGGAACGCTGCCCCTGGGCCCCCAGATTCGGAATAAGGGGGACCAGACCGCTCACAGAGGAAGCGGATTCGCCCATCCCCCTTCCCCTGAGACCTCTACTCGAGGCCTTCTTCTCCAGCACGCTCGGCACCATCGGATTCCGATTCCATATCGGATTCGGACCCGGATATAGACTCTGACCAACTTTCGGGAATCAGGGACACAGTAGACTTCCCTAATTCTAGCAGTAAATGACACCCTTAAGGTCGACTCTGATGACAAGCTGCCCACACGGAAAGTGTCAGATAAACGTACTAAACCAGCTCCTCGGGTCTTCTCTTACCTAGAAGACTTTGACGACATCTTTACCAAGGAATGGCTACACCCAGAGAAGTGCTTTCAATCCAGAAAGCGTCTAGAGGCTCTTTATCCCTTCTCTAAGGACGTTCGCCAAAAGTGGACCACCTCACCAGCAGTGGATCCCCCAGTGTCACATCTAGCTATTAACACCATCCTACCCCTAGCAGACGGCGCTTCCCTTAAAGAAGGACCAGACAGACACATTGAGGCCATGGCAAAATCTGCTTTCGAAGCCTCGGGCGCTTCTCTTTGCCCTTCATTCGCAGCCACCTGGGTCTCCCTGGCTGTGACCTCCTGGGCCAAGAACCTCTGTAGGGGTATTCTGTTCCAAGCTCCTCCTGTGGAACTAGCGGGCCTGGCTGATCAGATCGCTCAGGCGGGTAAATACATTGCCACTGCTTGCCTCGATGCCGCATCCTGCGGCACCCAAGCCTCCGGCAACATGATCTCAATTCGCAGGGCCTTTTGGCTGAAGGCCTGGAATGCCAATTCAGCCTCTAAAAAATCCCTTGCCAATCTCTCCTTCGAGGGCTCTCGCCTATTCGGCGATAAGCTTGATAAAATCATATCGGACACCACCGGCGGGAAAAGTACCTCCCTTCCGCAGGCAAAATGCAAACGGACAATCCCTAAGAAGAGAAATTTCCATTTTCGTTCCTTTCGTCCCTCAGCGTCCAAATCCTTCAATCGGCGAGACCGCTCCCCCGCCCGCCAGGACAGAAAAAGGCCCTCCTACAAGCCCGCACCTTCCTGGCCCCCTAGTAACGCACACACTCAACCATCTGGTTCCTGGGCCAATCGCTCATGACGCCAACCCCAACCTTGGAGGCCGCCTCAGGGCCTTACAGTCAGTTTGGCTATCATTAATCGACGACCCCTGGGTCCAAGACGTCGTCTCGGTGGGGTACAAGATCGAATTTTCTTCTTTTCCCCAAGACCGTTTTTTTTCTATCCCAGCCACTGAAAGACCCCAAACTCATCTCCGGCTTTCACCAAGCCATTTCTTCCCTCGAGGAAGCAGGCGTTATCATCCCCAATCCAAAGCAACACTTTTTGGGATTTTACTCCAATCTTTTTGTGGTCCCAAAAAAGGGAGGCTCCATTGGCCCCATTTTGGACTTGAAGCTTCTCAACACCAAGCTCAGGTTGAGACACTTCCGGATGGAGTCCCTTCGTTCAGTAATAGCATCTATGGAGCCAGGAGCCTCCATAGACATCCAGGACACCTACCTCCACGTTCCCATCCTTGCGTCTCACAAACGTTTCCTGCGCTTCGCAGTAGGGTCCCAACATTACCAGTTTACCGCTCTACCATTCGGCCTTGCCACGGCTCCCCGGGTCTTTACAAAAATCATGGCACAGTGGTAGCCATCCTTCGGTCCAAGGGAATTCTAGCAATACCCTACTTGGACGACATCCTGATAAAAGCTCCGTCTCGCTCAGGGTGTCTTGAAAGCCTGCAAATATCTCTGGATTCTTTCCGTCGCCTGGGCTGGATCATCAATGTCAAAAAGTCTTGCCTTGTTCCGACTCAGCGGATCACCTTTCTGGGCATGATTTTTGACACAGCCCAGTCCCACATTTTCCTTACCCCAGAGAAACGGACCACCCTGCTGTCCGGGATTCAGAGTCTCAGGCAGCCCTCTCCGATTCTCTATGAGGATTCTGGGCAGAATGGTGGCCTTCATCGAAGCGGTTCCATTCGCCCTATTTCACACCAGGCCCCTCCAGTGTTTTCTGCTGGCGACTTGGGACCGCTCCCTCAGCAGTCTCGATCGCCCAGTCCACCTCTCCAGGTCAGCAAGACAGTCACTCCTCTGGTGGATCGAGTCCTCCCTTCTCTCTCGCGGCAGATCGTTTCTCCCGATCACATGGACAATCATTTCCACCGATGCCAGTCTCTCCGGTTGGGGGCGCCACCTTTCTCGGCCACACAGCACAGGGCACGTAGAGCTTTCAGGAAGCCTCCCTGCCCATAAACATCCTAGAACTCAGGGCGATCCTCCGAGCCCTCCTGTACTGGCAATCTACTGGTAGGAACCTGACAGGCCGACATGTCCGAATCCAGACGGACAACGGCCGTGGCATACATAAATCGCTAGGGAGGGACTCGGAGCCGCTCAGCCATGGCGGAAGTGACTCAAATCCTCCAATGGGCCAAGCTACACATTCCCGCAATTTCAGCAATCCACATTCCAGGCGTGGACAACTGAGCGGCCGACTATCTCAGTCGCGGGGGGTTGGACCAAGGAGAGTGGTCCCTGAACCCAGAGGTATTCCACCAAATTTGCCTCAGATGGGGCTTCCCAGACGTAGACCTGATGGCCTCCAGGGACAATTACAAGCTCCGTCCCTTTGTCGCAAAATCCAGGGATCCCCAGGCCCTCGACACGGACTCTCTTGCGATTCCATGAGCCTAATTCTCCCTCCCTTATCTCTTTCCCCCCATCGCTCTCATTCCCAGGATTCTCAAGAAAATCCGACCAGAAGGAGTAACTGTAATCCTCGTAGCTCCAGATTGGCCCAGACGGTTCTGGTACGCAGAGGTAGTCAACCTCCTCGCGGACTCTCCATGGCCGCTCCCCAATATCCCGGACCTCCTGACTCAGGGTCCTTTTCAACACCCGAATTCTCAGTCGCTCAATTTAACGGCGGTGGCTGTTGAAGCCACGGTACTGAGATCGTCAGGTCTTTCTGAGCAAGTCATCCAGACTATGTTAAAAGCCAGGAAACCTTCCTCATCACAAGCTTATTACCGCATGTGGAAGGCTTTCTTCCGATGGTGTGAGGACCGCAATCGTTCCCCAATGATTTTTTCCCTTCCATCTCTCCTGGCTTTTCTCCAGTCCAGCCTTGATGCAGGCCTATCCCTCAGCTCCCTGAAAGGCAAAGTATCTGCCCTTTCGGTACTTTTACAGAGGCAGTTCGCCTCACTTCCACAGGTCAAGACGTTCCTTCAAGGAGTGGCTCACGTCTCCCCACCGTTTCGTCCCCCCCTTGATCCCTGGGATCTGAATTTGGTACTGGATGTACTCCAAGATCTTCCATTCGAACCCCTACAAGAGATTAGTCTACCTCTCCTAATGTGGCGATCACCTCCATTCGGAGGGTGTCTGAACTTGCGGCTCTCTCATGTCATTCCTCTGGCCTGTTACAGATAGATGCGGTTTGTCCCTTTACCGGTACTTACGGGAGAGGTAAGATTTGAAACCTTGCGCCGCCGGAATCCGGGCTGGTACCTATCGGTGTCTTGGGCTGATTATAGGACTGAGGAGGGAGTTCCTTTCTGTGGTGCTCCCGTGGATTGGTCCCGTGGCTCATTGGTTTACGGTCAGGGATAGACCACTTATATATAATTTATAAAATCTAGCTCGACCACTATGTAGTGTGCTCAAGGGAAAATAAATTCCAGTAAGATAATAAATATCTATCCCTTGCACCACAAAAAGGATTGGAGAAGTAGAACTTTGCTTTGTGTGGTTTTATTAATTCATATGCGTGAGGACAGACAACCAATCAACGTTTCGACCCACATCGGGTCTTCATCAGGATTATACTAAGATATATACAAAACAAAATCACAACTTATACAAAAACAGAAATTGACAAAAAATCCATGTGAGTGATGTGATGTGAGTGGTGGGGTTACAATATATAGAACATGTATCAGTGGAGAGGTGATAATGCGGGGGCGGACGGGAAAGTGTTATACATTATGGACTTATGTGCTTGTGTACATGATAGGTGGACTTCGTTTTACGGTGCATGATGTATCTATGGCGAACAGTATTGGTGTGAGGTTATATTATCTGGGTTTTAGTGGGTAGGTGAGTTTGTGGGAGGCTTCACCTATACAGTGCAACAAAGGGGAAGGAATTCTAATATGAGTAGGTCGGGGTTAGGAGGTGCGAACTGGTTCCTTAACAAACTTGAGCCCACAAACGGATCTAAGAAAATGTTCTGTTTCTGATTCTTTGAGATTTGAAGTTACCTTTCAAACTAGTATTTTAATGTCCATTATGGTGTGATCAGAGCTACAGAAGTGTTTAGGCACAGGCAGATCTGTCCTTCTTTCTTTTATTGTGTAACTATGTGAGCTGATCCTAGTTCTGAATTGTTGCCCCGTCTCTCCTACATACAGATTCCCACTGACATTTAGTACATATAATGTGTGTACATTCAGAATCTGTGTCATTATCAGCCTGATCATGAGGCCATAGTGTCTCAAAAGCTTGCGATTACTTACCATCTTTTCAGTTCGCCATTAAAAGGTATCAACCGCTGAGGACTCTCAGATTCTAATATTTGACTTTCTATTACTGACTCTATACAATTATTGAAGCTGTACCTATATCTCTCCACATGTTTTGCCTAAAATCCTATTACTTGCCCTAAGCAGCAGCAACAGCTCTATTCTCCCCCTGTAGTGTCCCTGAATCCTGACTAATACTTTGTGAAGATGATCATTGATAACAAACAAGCGGAGTCACTCTCCTCCTACACATACCATATATACCATATATGAGGCCAGTAAGATTGACTCTTTGTGGGGGACACTGAGGCTGAGACTTGGAGATACCCTGTTGGAATATACTGATGGAGTACCCATATACAGAAGAAGTTTCTGGAGCTGCACTGCCTTCAGTGGAGGATTGTGACTCATCTCCAGGGGCATTTATCCTGGACTGTGTCCGTGCTCCTGGACTATTTTACCCTTGTGGTGGATTGTTTTATGGACCTTTCAGTTTGCATATAATAAAGGTTCTTGGGCTGATCACTCATCTATCGCTCTGTTTGATATCAAAGAAGGACCCTGTTGCACCCTCCATGTGTCATCAGCAGACCCCCCCTCTCTTTAAAGTCCCTATATTGTACAGATTATTCCAGATCTCAAAAAATCGATGGTAGAAGAGGCAATTTTTATTTTTGATTCTTTGCTGTAAAGTGAGGCACCGTTCCTTCCAGGGAGGAGCTGGTCCTGGGCTGTTGACATCGGCGACCCCCCGTCTGCAAAAACAATACAAAACAAGATGTCATCACAATTTGCAGCTATTCCCGGCTTTTCACTGTGCGGAAGTTGTAAAAGTGTCACCTACCTGACGTGACGGCTCTTTGTGCTCTGGGTCGTGGCGGAAGCAGCTTAATAGGGATCTGAGGAACCTGTAGGAGATAAGTACAGGGTGAGACTTTCATGAGGACGGACCGGACTGGGAGTGACAGGGGTCCGCTGAGAGGAGAATTAGTGGGGGGGGATCACTTCTGTACTGTCTCAGTATAATACCTGGAGACACCAAATGATTTTGGTGGGTTCGGCACATCTGTCGCCCACAAACAAATATTACTAAAGAGAAACTTAAAGCATAACAGCTGTTTTAATTTTTATTTAATAATAATGTAGAGCAAGTGATTATAATAAACTTTCAAATATACTTTGTTGATCAAATATGAAAGGAAACCATTCATAAACCTTCCACAAGGTGTCCCCACTATACTGTGTGAAGCAGACACATGTTCATTATCAGTCAGATCCGTCTTCACACAGAATACAGGCATGTAACCATATAAGGGAAAGGGGGCGTGGCCTACACTGCTGACTGCAGCTGGTGAGGAAACAGCTGCTAAGCAATGTGAGAACGTTAGGATCAGTGTAAACTCCTCTTTTCATGGCACAAGCTTCTGATCTGTCATCTGGCTCCACTCAGCTCAGTCAGGATCTCTGTTAACCCCTTCTCTGCTGTCACATTGCACTGCTCGCTATCAGCTGCTGGACATGCCCACACAGCCATAAAATGCAGCTTTTAAAAGAACACCAAAAATTGTGAGAAAATAAGTCATATGGCACAAAAAAAGCATCATCTTAGCTAATATGTGACCCATATGGTGGTGGGGATGGTAGTGGGAAATCTCTTTGCTCTAATATCACAGGAATAGAAGGGCTTATCCAAAGTATTGCACTTACCCTGAGGGGTTTCTCCCACTTTTGCTGCTTAAAGGGAGAGATAAAAATTCAATATTAATAAATTTGCTGAATGGGAAAAAGTAGACAAGATTCTAATCCCTACAACAACTCCCCCCGCCC
Source organism: Allobates femoralis (assembly GCA_033576535.1). Lineage (NCBI taxonomy): Eukaryota > Metazoa > Chordata > Amphibia > Anura > Aromobatidae > Allobates > Allobates femoralis. The sequence continues at coordinate 565,708,104 of JARQOC010000005.1, read as the reverse complement.
TCCTCTACCTCTGGAGGATTTATACAAATATAGAAACACAACCTTTATATGCTTCTTTCTGCCGCCACTAGAGGGCGCTCACCGCAGACTGATTTATTATACAGATCAATGGCACCGGTATAAATCCCTATGTAGTGAGCGCCCACTAGTGGCAGCAACAAGTAAACTGGAGAGGAGCTGTCACTCACTTCTTCCTCTTCTTCTGTCTTCTCAGACATTTTGGTCTCCACCATCTGCGTTTTGTCCTAAGAGAGAGATGAAGGCGTGTTATAAATTATACAATATGGGGGGGGGGGAATAACAAAATTAGGTTAACGTTGGACGAGTGAAATCTGTTTTGGCTCTTACGCGCTCATACGCACCATGCTGCAATCTTTGTCTCAGTCTGAAAACAGGTGAGAGAAAAAATCACAGAACATCACTGCCTCATTGACTAACATGGGACCAGGATGGGGCATTACTACAAGGGGAACTGGATGCGGACATTACTACAAGATAGGGAGAGAACATTACTACAAGAAGGGTACCAGGATGGGGACATTACTACATGATGAGGACCAGGATGGGGATATTACTACAATATTGGGACCAGGATGTGGGATATTACTATAGGATGGGGATCAGTATCGGGACATTACCACAAGAAGGGGAGCAGGATGGGGGCATTACCACAAGAAGAGGAGCAGAGTGGGGACATTACTAAAAGAAGATCAGGATTTGGACATTACTACATTGAGTAAAAAATGCTGGTATTACTAAGAATGTCACTTAGTCCTATAAGCAATGCGGCCTCCCAATGTCAATTTCTTTCTATGTGTGGTCCACTAACCCAGCCGAGTTTGAGACCTCTGGTCTAGGGACTTTGGTCCCAACTAGAGGACCACCTGAACTGGATTATATTTTGCAGAAGATCAGCCTAGGATTCTAGGATTCGGCTGAAGTATCAGTGACTATTTAAGGGAGATACCCAGGCTGGGACAATTTGGTCACCTGGGTACAGACTTTGCTATGCTCGGTCATCTTCCTAAGCTTGTTGCTATTCCTTTCTCAGTGGGTGCCATCCAAAAGAGTGCTGCTGGACTGGGATACATGGCCCTGAAAAAACCCAGAGGCTCGAGCATTTTAATCCCGGGTGAGCCAGCAGAAAAGATAAGACTGTTGCCTGTTACATTGTGAGTTCTTGCTGAGTATGTGTTATATACCTTTAAGGGTACCTTTACACGCGCAACTTTTCTAGGAATTTCACTGGCAACTTACTGGTTGCAGTGAAATAATGGACACATTGTTCTATCTTGTTGCTGTGTACAAATGTAACAATGTGTCCATGATTTCACTGCAACCAGTAAGTTGCCAGTGAAATTCCTAGAAAAGTTGTCACGTGTAAAGGTACCATTACTGTTGCGGATCCAATAAAGTCTTACCATTGTGTGGTTCCCTCCCCCTGTGTTGTCTGGGTAATGTTCCACCCACGGGTAAGGAGTTTGGGTGTTCAGTGGGATGAGCCCTGGTCCATGCGGTCTTTCTATAGGCGCCCAGACCAGTGGACAAGAACACTCGCTGACCCCCGTGTCTCCACAGAGAGCAACCACTGACCCCCGTGTCTCAACAGAGAGCACCCACTGACCCCTGGTTCTCCATAAAGAACACCCACTGACCCCCGTGTCTCCAGAGAGAGTGTCCACTGACCCCGTGTCTCTACAGAAAGCACCCACTGACCCCTGTGTCTCCACAGAGAGCACCCACTGAACCCCATGTCTCCACGGAGAGCACCCACTGACCCCCCTGTCTCCACAGAGAGCACTCACTGACCCCCGTGTCCCCACAGAGAGCACCCACTGACCTCCGTGTCTCCACAGAGGACATCCACTGACCCCCCGTGTCTCCACAGAGGAGAGCACCCACTGACCCCCGTGTCTCCACAGAGAGCACCCACTGACCCCCGTGTCTCCACAGAGAGCACTCACTGACCCCCGTGTCTCCACAGAGGAGAGCACCCACTGACCCCCGTGTCTCCACAGAGAGCACTCACTCACCCCCGTGTCTCCACAGAGAACATCCACTGACCCCCCGTGTTTCCACAGAGAGCACCCACTGACCCCTGTGTCTCCACAGAGAGCACCCACTGATCCCTGTGTCTCCACAGAGAGCATCTACTGACCCCCGTGTCTCCACAGAGAGCATCCACTGACCCCCATATCTCCACAGAGAGCATCCACTGACCCCCATATCTCCACAGAGAGCACCAACTGACCCCCGTGTCCCCACAGAGAGCACCCACTGACCCCCGTGTCCCCACAGAGAGCACCCACTGACCCCCGTGTCTCCACAGAGAGCATCCACTGACCCCCGTGTCCCCACAGAGAGCATCCACTGACCCCCGTGTCCCCACAGAGAGCACCCACTGACCCCTGTGTCCCCACAGAGAGCACCCACTAACCCCCATATCTCCACAGAGAGCACCCACTGACCCCTGTGTCTCCACAGAGAGCACCCACTGACCCCCGTGTCTCCACAGAGAGCACTCACTGCCCCCGGTGCCTCCACAGAGAGCACCCACTGACCCCCGTGTCTCCACAGAGGAGAGCACCCACTAACCCCCGTGTCTCCACAGAGGAGAGCACCCACTGACTCCCGTGTCTCCTCAGGATTCAGCAGGATCCGGCTGCAGGATCCGGCTTCCATAGAGCACCATTTTATCGTAGGCCGCATGGCCCTGGATCCGGTTGTTTACAGTTTAAAATAAAAACACAAAAAACGTTACAAACTGCATCTTTGGTTTCTGTTAAAAACCGTTATCAGTCGGATCCGGGTGAAACCATATGCAACAGCATGCCGCCGCATGAGCCTGCTTCCCCTTTGAAAGTCAGTGGTGGAGTGACCGCATGCGGTTGTCTGGCGCCTCTGCGTCTTGGTCGCCACAGTAAAGCTGCATCTAATCCACAGGTGTAGTGTCATTGCTCTCAAGACAAGGACACAAACCTGAGACACATATCCTACACCCAACACCATTCCCAACTCCAGGCCAGGAGGTGCAGGGCGGAAGAGACCCCTCTAGAGGGCAGTCCCCACCTGCTGTCTGGAGGAAGGAGTAGGCTAGAAGGGGGTGGGAACACAGTTAGTGAGCAGTGAGTTAGTCTGCAGGAGACAGAGGAAGAGTGAGGAGCAAAATTAGAGCGGAATAGGGTTCCAGGGGTAAAACTGAAGCCGTGCCGGAGTGGGTACAGTGGGCAGGTCACCACGGAGCATAGCCAGCGAGGACCCTGAATCCACAACCACCCTGCAGGTCGTTGTTGGAAGAACTGGCTGCATGAGAGGACCGGCCCCAATCTGGTGTGAAACTGCACGTTCAAGCCAGGAAACCGGAAGCTACTAGTCTGCATGAGTAGTAGCCAACCCCGTGTACACTCCCAGGCACAGTGACTACCGAGGGTCAAGAGGACTTGCTAGCTGTCTCTTGAAAAGGCTCACAGTCGCCTGCCTTGGACTAGTAGCAGGAAGGTGCAAGACAGGGGAAGGAGAGAAGAACCTGGTAAGAACTGCACCTCCTGTGTCTGTCCACTTCTTCTGCGCCTTCCTACACCACAACTACCACCACCACCATCCCCATAGGTTTTCCATACCTGGGGGCCCGCTCCACCTGTGGGGAGTGTTTCATCCAAGCTGCTACAACATCTATCCCCTGGGGTTCAAACAGCAGCGCTGGTCATCCCTGACCAGACACCACAGGTGGCATTACGATAAAGACTTGATTAACCTCTATAAATAGCCCCTTCACATGCACGGTCAGGGCCACGACCGCCGGCATTGCCACCGTGACCTCCATCTGACTGACCCTGGATGGTCCCCAGGCCCTTGCGACCGTTGCAGTTGCATACAGTTTTACCCGGATTCGCCCCCGGATACAAAAACCGTTAGTTTGAAACCAGCCTAACATTTCACAGTGATACACCGTACATACAAATATAGCTCATACCTCTTTTTAGCTGTGTCTCCTGATTTTGTCTCTTTCTTGATATTACTTTTTTTCTCGGTGTTACGCTCCTCCTCTACCTCAGAGTCACTATCCTCCTCCTCTTCCTCAGTGTTACTCTCCTCTTCCTCAGTGTTACTCTCCTCATCCTCAGTGTTACTCTCCTCATCCTCTTGTTTACTCTCCTCATCCTTTTCCTCGGTGTTACTCTCCTCTTCCTCGGTGTTACTCTCCTCCTCTACCTCAGTGTTACTCTCCTCATCCTCAGTGTTACTCTCCTCATCCTTTTCCTCGGTGTTACTCTCCTCATCCTCAGTGTTACTCTCCTCCTCTAACTTGGTGTAACTCTCCTCCTCTTCCTCGGTGTTACTCTCCTCCTCTTCCTCGGTGTTACTCTCCTCCTCTACCTCAGTGTTACTCTCCTCTTCCTCAGTGTTACTCTCCTCCTTGATTCTAATGTCCTTGATGTAAATCTTCTCTATGTAAACTTTCTTAATGTAAATTTCCTCAAAGTAAATCTCCTCCTCTGCGATGTTACTCTCGTTCTCGTCTTCCACCTCGATGTTACTCTCCTGTTCCTGAGTGTTACTCTCCTCCACTTCCTCAGTGTTTCCTTCATCCTCTTCTTCCTCAATGTTAATGTCTTCTATGTTACTCTCCTCCTCGATATTACTTTCTTCCATCACCCTCCTTGTCATCTCCTCGCTTTCCTCCACCCTATAAGTAGATAAGACAGTGAAAGCCACCACAATGTTTCTCTTCTATTCACTACCACCCCTTACTACTTCATTTCATATTAACTCCTTAAATCCCTCCAACAAGTAAGGAACTAGTCATCTCTCCACCCATCCTCCCCAGCCATCTTACCTCCTCTTGACTACTACTCCTCCACATACTGGCTGTATCACCTCATCCTCGGCTCCACCATCCTGTCCCGGACTGCTAGATCTCGTCCCCAGCCACACCTCCCCTGGACTGTAGCTCATCCCTTGGTGGCATCCCACCCCGGACTGACCCCCGGCTGCCTCACCTGACCCCTTGATGCCTCACCTGACCTCCCCGCCGCCTCACCTGACCCCGGCTGCTCCATCAGCCGACCGCGCAACCGCCTCAGTCAACCCCGACTGCCTCGACCCATCCCCCAACTGCCCCATCCGGCCTCTCCATCCGCCCCCCCGCCTTCCATCTCATCCCGGACATCACCTCATCCCGTGACCGCTCCCCACTGATGATCATTTACCCACTACCACAACTTTACCCCCTCTGCTTCTGACCCCTGCCGCCACACTCACTCCCTGCTCACCATACACAATGTTCCCGCTACTCCTCGCTCTCACTCCCATCCTTCTCCACTCCCTACTACCCCCACTTATACCCCCTCCCAGCAACGAAATACTGCTCTCACCCTCCATCCTGCCGAACCACCTCACCCACTTCACCGACCTTTTCATTCACTTTCAATCCTCAATCACCAAACAAGCACGCCCGCCTCGTAAGCTCTCATGCTCCCACCTGCTAACCCTCTACCTACTCCTCCTCCTTGCCGGTGACATCTCCCCCAATCTTGGCCCCCCCCACCACATCCCCACAACCACCTTCATCCCACACCCACGACCCACTGCCAACCCTCGCAACCTCATCACCACCAGCCCTCGCAACCCACCAACATCAGACCCATTCCCCCACCCATGCCCCACCTACCGCTCTACCCGGCGCACTCTGGAATGCCCGCTCAGTGTGCAACAAACTCCCAGACATCCACGAACTCTTTATCTTCCTTGGCCTCACCGAGACCTGGCTCATCCCCTCCGACACGGCCCTCCCTCTCTAACCTCACAACCTCGAAACTCACACTGTCTGACCACCATCTCTTGACCTTCTCCGCCCTCTCCTCCCCTGCCACACTACCCCCTCTCCGCAAACTTGATCACCCTTGCCAAAACCTAAAAGATCTTGATCTTCCTTTATTCTCTGAATCCCTCCTCCCTCTCACCGACATACCCTCCGCTGACGACATTGACATTGCCACCACCCTATACAACACCACAATAATGAATGCCCTCGACCTAGCCGCCCCCCTCACTCTCCATGCTCCACGCATTAACAGGCAACCCTGGCACACCACCCTCACTAAAAACCTGAGATGGGCGTCCAGGGTCGCCGAGAGGAGATGGAAAAAGTCCCGCACCTCCGAGCACTTTGCTCTGTTCAAGCAATCCCTCACTGACTTCAAGACGGCCCTTGCAAGTGTTCTTCTCATCCCTAATAACCTCTCTTTCCCGCAACCCCAAACAGCTATTCAAAACTTTCAACTCCTTACTTCGCCCGCCTGCTCCTCCCCCTCCTCCCCTCATCTCTGCTGAAGACTTTCTCTTCAAGGAGAAGATCGACAAGATCAGAAACAGCTTCGGCCCACTATCCCCACAACTCCCCCTCTCACCTACACTGCCCTCCTCCTCCATCAGCCACTACCCCCCCATAACTGAAGACCAACTCTCCTCCCTCCTGTCAAAATCACACCTCACCACCAGCGCCCACGATCCGCTCCCATCCCACCTCATTCCCTACCACACCTCCATTTTCATCCCAGCCCTCACCCACCTCTTTAACCTATCACTTAGCACTGGCGCCTTCCCCTCGGCCTTCAAACACGCCCTAATCACGCCCATCCTAAAAAAAACCTCACTTGACCCTACCTCAGTCTCTAACTATCGCCCCATATCTCTTCTCCCATTCGCCTCTAAGCTACTTGACTTAACAGTTGGAGAGAGAGTTGACCAGAGGAGAGGTGGTAGAACAGCTGAGGAGAGACCATTGAACACCAAGGTTGAGTTGGAGGGCAGCTAGAGAGCGTACACCTGAGACGTGTTCAGAGCACTGGAGCAAGTGGGAGCTCGTCCTAAGGCCGAACCCTAGAGCAGAACCAACACCCAGGTGGCTCCAGGAGAAAGAGAAGGCCCCAGAGGCATGGGAAGTGAGCGATCCACCTGTGGGTCTCATATCCATTGTCCAGCGCAGACAAGTGGAGGGACTAAGCCGCAAGGGGCACCGGGAGCCCAAAAGACTAGTGGAGAAGACTAGGCTCAGATAGCAACCCGGAGGCTGTGCCACTTTCAAGGTGACACAGTCGACAACCGCACATATCTGCTGAAAAGGTGACAACTATAGGGCTAAGGAGAGACACTGCAGGGAACCCCAAGGAAAAGCCCACAGTCACTGGCTCAGAGCTCTGTGTGGTGAGGCGCAAGGCAGGAAGGGCGAAGCAAGCGCTGTGTGAGATGACCTGGAAATGACAGAGAAGGGGTGCCGGTTACATACCTTCCAACTACCAGGGAGTAGCTGGATCCCTGCCTCCGAAAATCCAGTGCTCAGCGGGCTGCTGCACAAAGACTGTGAGTAAAAGAACTAAAGACTGCAGCCCACGGTGTCTGTGAAGTTTCTTAACAAGTCTGAAGCACCAGAAACACAACTACCAACTCACTCAGGTACCTTCTGCTACCCTAGGGGTCAGCCCTACCTGTAGAGGACTTAAGAACATTGCTGCCTCCCAACCATCGGCCCCTAGGAAGACTGTCATGCAGCTGCGGTCAACTATAGCCGCAACCAGCGGGTGGAGTCATGTATAAATTAATAAGTATCCCCAGGTCCAGTCATCCCTGTCCAGAATGAGTCCTCCATACCAGATTCCTATTCCTAAGAGACAGAGCCACCCACACCGAACTCTTAATGACACCGCCAGGGTCACAGAGCCGGGTCTCGGTCCCTGTGATCCCTGTGATGAAAGCCCGGTTCCAAGTATCCTAAGGCCCTGAAGGGATGTGTCATTTATAGCACGATTATATTTATATACTAGAGATCCCGGAGGAAACCCACGAAAAGGGAAGAACATATCAACTACTTGCAGTTGTTGTCTTCAGTTGGATTTCAACCCTGGACCCCAGCACTGCAAAGCAGGGTGCACACAGCGGTCAGTGGTCCTTGGTCCTGGTCCTGGTTCTCTCCCAGCGACCAGCTCCTCCGTCTCCTCTCTCAAACTCTCTCTAGACTGACTCTTAGGACTGACTGACTCCTCCCCTCAATCATGGATGTTCTTAAAGGGGAACTGACTTAAGGCAGCCAGTAGAGCTCCCCCTTCAGGTCTGGGGTGGAAGGTGTGGTGTGCTAGGCGAACCAAGGTGTAATTCTCTCCTTGCACCGGTGGATCCTGTGGCAACCCCCCCACCCCCCAGGGGTGCCACATTAACCACTGACCCACTGTGCTGCCCTATATACAGCACAATGCGAACCACTGAGCCACCTAGCTGTCTAAGGGAGTCATGAACAAGTCTAATTTACCAAACTTGTCTCGTCCACTCACCATATTGTTACACCCCTATGGGTGTGATAAAACAATATGCAAGAGTCGGCAACACCACCTGCTCTCTGAACGTCTCGCACATGCACAAAACTTTGGTGATTTCGTGTGAGCGCTCAATTAAGCCATATGTATGTTTCCTAGCATTATAGGCACACTGCCTGACAAAGTACCCTGCCATACACAGGAGCCAAAGACCAGCAGCCGATAGGAGAATACTGTCCACAAAGAAGCCGAAGACCAGCAGCCGGAAGGAGAATACAGTCCACGAGGAACAGAAGACCAGCAGCTGGAAGGAGAATACTGTCCACGAGGAACAGAAGACCAGCAGCTGGAAGGAGAATACTGTCCACGAGGAACAGAAGACCAGCAGCTGGAAGGAGAATACTGTCCACGAGGAACAGAAGACCAGCAGCTGGAAGGAGAATACTGTCCACGAGGAACAGAAGACCAGCAGCTGGAAGGAGAATACTGTCCACGAGGAACAGAAGACCAGCAGCCGAAGAGAGAATACTGACCTAACAGCAGTTTACTTGGTTATATGTGTGCTCCCCAAACATGTTCCATGCACCTATGAAGCTGACGACCATATAACCAGCATTATTGTGCACTAACACAAAGTGAGGATAGTCCTATGCATGCGCGAGACATGCTGAGCAGGTCAGTACTAGGCCATCTCTCACTTGGGGCTTCATACTTAGGAATCTTTCTATCACTTGTCTGCAACTCACCATATCCCTAGAGGTAGAGGATTACATGGAAAGACATTAAAATAAAGCTCATGGCTGTCAGATGCCTGTGATATCGGCCATCCACCACCATAGACTCGCATTTATTATAATGGCTTCTATAGACCTACTTTATTACTGAATGGGGTGAGATTGCATTGATATAACCTCAATTTAAAATGAATATAATTCTAGAAAAGGTAAAGGGTTTTTTGAGGACATTTCATGTTTTCTCCTGCTTTGGACGATGTAATGTCCACGGACCAGCGTCTTCTCTTCCTTATATTTTGGTTGGGCATCACTGCTGATGTCCTGCTGATTGACAGCTGGCTCCCTGCTGCCTGACTGCCGGCTGTCAATCAGCAGGACGTTGGCAGTGAAAACCCATTGACACGGCAACCTGAAAGAGAAAGAGCTGCCCTGCGGACCTGAGGTCAAAGGAAACAGGAGAATCGCCACCTGATCTGATAGAGATTATTGCCGGGCAGAACAGGCAGGTGGTGAAAAATAATGTTCAAATGGGGCCACATAATAGCATATGTTACAACTTTTCAGCCCTTTCAAGGTAATTCTTCTTCTATTGAAGCCCCTAGATTCCTCTTTCATTGCACTCATACATTATGATGCCAACAAGAGCCCCCAAGCCCCCCACACCATGTATGATCCCCTACAGTGAATTCCTGCACACACAGTATGATGACCCTACTGTACCCCCCTCAACTACACCAGCAAACTATGGTGACCCCAACACAGTATAAACCCAACGGGACCCCCACAGCCTCCCATGCAGAATAATGGGCCTACGTATAGTATAAAGGCCCCCATTACCCCTTCAGTACAGGTCAATGGCCCCCATACAGCCCTCCGCACATAATAATGGACCCCCACACAGACCTTCACCCTGTATAATTGTTTGCATACAGTATAATCACCCTCAAATATATCTCCATAATACATCATGGCTCCCTCATAGGGGCCCAAATATTTCTAATGGCCCCCCACATAACCCTCTAAATAATGTAATGGCCCCACCTAACCCTCCAAATATTACAATGGCCCTAACATAGCATTCAATAAGTATAATAGGCCCCACATCCTCCTCCCTAAATTATAAAGCAACCCCCATGGGCCTCCATATAGTATAATGCACCCCCATAGTCCTGCATATATAATACTGTCCCCATAGTCCTCCATATGTAAGGCACACACCATAGTCCTTTATATATGATGCGCAACCATAATTCTCTATATATAATGCACCCCCATAGTCCTCCATAAATAATGCACCCCTATAGCCGTCCACATATGCACTCCCATAGTCTTCCATATATAATGCACCCCCTAAAGTCCTCCATATACATCCCCTATAGACCTCCATATATGATGCACCCCTATAGTCCTCCATATATAATACATGCCCCACAGTCCTCCATATATAATGCACCTCCCCACAGTCCTCCATATATAATGCACCCCCTTAGTCCTCTATATATAATGCACCCCCATAGTCCTGCATATATAATGCACCCCTATAGTCCTCTATATATAATACATCCCCCATAGTCCTCCATTTGTAATGCACCCCTATAGTCCTCTATATATACTTGCCCCATAGTCCCCCATATATATAGTCTTCCATATATAATGCACCTCCTAACGTCCTCATATACATCCCCTATAGACCTTCATATATAATACATCCCCCACAGTCCTCCAAATATAATGCACTCCTATAGTCCTCTATATATAATACATTACCCACAGTCCTCCATATATAATGCACCCCCCATAGTCCTCCATATATAATGCACCCCCCATAGTCCTCCATATATAATGCACCCCCCATAGTCCTCCATATATAATGCACCCCCCATAGTCCTCTATATATAATGCATATATATAATGCACCCCCATAGTCCTGCATATAGTACAATGCAAGTGTGATGCCGGGTGGGGGCCCAGTGTATGTTCTGGCACTGGAACCCATATAAGCGGCGTCACATCTGTATCAGTATTAGTGTGTGGCTTTATAGTAGATCTGCCCCCCCAGCCTCTTCCTGGTCTAGCAGGCCTCATCTGCCTGAGGTGTTTCCGCAGGTGGAGATCGTGTCCGCTGCTAATTTCACTCCATATAGTGAAGATGAGAATGTTATCTGGTTATAAACAGCAGCTGAGAGTTATCATAGACATAATGTACAATTATAGTAATAATGGACTTACCCAACTCCATCCAAGCGATGGACTCCGCATCTCCAATAGAGGTAATATAACATAGGCACCATGGCTGAAAGAAGAGGACAAGATGGAAGAGAATGAAGGACACAATAGAAGAATAGAGACAGCACGGACGTCTACCATATAAAAGAAGAAAAACTCACTGTCTACCAGAAACTACAACCCCTGAGGAGAGAGTCAGCTCTGCAGGTCATTTGTATAGCAGATGATATTCTAATGAATGTGGATGGAGACAAAAACCTCAACATTCCGTGACATCACAACATTCCGTGACATCACAACATTCCGTGACATCACAACATTCCGTGACATCACAACATTCCGTGAGATCACAACATTCCGTGACATCAAGGGTTCCATTAAAGCTCATCACCAATTTACCAGAGATCAAACAATAACTATCCCACCAATATAGTTAACTAATTACTGTCTCTGCCTTCTGGATCGCTGTATACACAGTGCTATACAAGTAAAAGGAAGCCCTAATGGTGCTTATTCCTTCAGACTAGGTCATGTAATTGTGGCGCCCCTGCGTCCAGGAGGCCACAAAAGGGAACTGCAGCCAGGCAGGTAGGACAATTGTTAAACACTAACACCCTCACAGCCCACATAACCCACGTGTCAGAGAGGTTACGTCCAGCCCTGAGGTTAGAGACTATATGAGACCAGAGGGGTGGTGGACGAGGGTAGTGGGTTGGGCACACCAGAGGTCAGGTGACTGACAGTATATAGAGAGGGGGAGGAGAAAAGGAAGACAGTAGGCTGAAGTAGCTGAGATGTAAAGACAGAAAGAGACACACTGCCTGGAAGAGCCTAAGCTGAGGAGCGCAGACCCGGACTGAGCCAGTGCGAGCCAGATGGGGGGGAAAGCCCGTCCGACGCTGAAACCACCAGGAGTGTGAGAGAACAGAGAGGGACGGTGTACCTGTGCCCTAGACAGCAGCTGAAGCAACCTGTAGCAGGTGGAGAAGCCCTCCTAGAATATTGGAAGGAGCATAGAAGAAGGAGCCTGGCAGAGCCTCATGCTAGAGGACTGTTGCAGGCTGGGCTAAAGCAGAGTGTCAGCTCTGAAGGGGACCGACGATTTACCCGGTATCCCCAGATTCACTGACGGGGAGCTTCAGTTCCATGCTGGAGTTCCTAACCCTAAAGGACAGGCAGCTAAGTGACAGATTAGGACTCACAGAAGCCCGAGTCACCGCCATACTGTCCAGTGTCGCACAACCCATGAGGAAAGAGAAGTAAAAGCCCGGAAAGGAACATTTACAGACTGTGTGAGGGGTCACAGGAGGAAGGAGCCTGGCTGCAGGAGAGAAGGGAACCCGGAAAGGGAGAAGGCAACCATGTGTTGAGAATTGTGTAACAACTGCAAATAACTTGTAAGCTGACTGAAAGAACTTGAGTAAAGCTTTGGAGAACCCTGAATTGCCTCTTGCCTGCTTCCATCTGCAGATTATTTCTCCCATACAGGCTTGCACCAGAAAGATCACAACCTGCAGAGCCACAGCTCCAGCTTGTCAGCACCAGCCCTGGAGAGAGATCCCTGCAGCCTGCAAGTAAGTGTGCTACAACATTACAACCTGCACCAGAGACTTAACCCTTACTGCCCCGGGGGATACAGTTCTCCCCACTGGAACTATACCATCCCCGCTGCCATTCCATCACCCCCGGAGGTTCTGCAGCAGCGGCGGCCCCCATTACTGGCCGCACCAAGTGGGTGGTGTCACCCGTGACAATCTCCCTTGTAAATAATTTCCCCTTTTATTGTGAGGGCCCAGGGACACGGTCCGGACCAAGCCACCCGTGACATCCCCAGCTACCGACCGGTCCGGTACCGAGTACCCTAGTCCCGCCTGGGGCTCCACATAATCACTGGGTCTAGGTAAGGAGTAGGTGCTGCTGGGTCCTAGGAGACCTAAGTAGCTCTGTTACACAACCAGCCGGATAAATTTCCACTGTAACTGGGGCTAATATACCAGCCAAAGTTACAGGGGAAAATCAAAATAATAAAAATTCTTTTATGACCTTATGTGGGGCAAAATATATGATTATTATTAATATTTATTATTATATGGAGCTTTATATGTGATAAAAATAAATAAAAAGTAGGTAAAACATAAATCACAAAGAAAGTCATTGCCAATCCACATCACTGTTAGGCTAAATTCACATGTCCTGCAATCATTTCCGTTTTTGCATCCGTTTGGAAACTGCAGAGACGGATCTGTTAATGGATCCATTGGCTATAATGGTGATGGATCCATCCAAACTTGACATCCGTTGTGTGCAAATCCAATAGTCATCTGTTTTTTCTGATGGACCAAAAGTCCTGCAGACAGAACTTTATTTGTGCAGATCCAAAAACAGATGGCCAACGGATCCGTTAAAGCATAATGGGAGTCTATGGGCAACGGATCCATTAGTAAAGCTTCCGTTATTCTATCAGTTAACTGATCCGTTAAACTACACTGCAAATGTGTGGAATCCATGCAAAGGTAGATAACTGATAGAGCGAAAAAAAAGATCGATAGATAGAGAGAAAGATGGATGATAAACAGATAGAGGGACAGATAAATAAGAAATAGATATATAGAGAAAGATAGAGAGTGAAAGAGAGATGATAGATGGATCGATAGATAGCTAGACAGTGAAAGATAGATAATACATAGATTGAGGAACAGATAGATGATAGAAAGATAGTTAGATAATAAATAGATACCGTATATAGAGAGCAAGATGGAGGCAGAGAAAGAGAGATGATAGAATAGATTTTACAGTTACAAGCCAATAAATTAAACATTTATAATAAAAAAAAACAAAAAAAAACGACGTGGCTTCACCCTCTTTTTGTTAACCAGCCAAGGTAAAATAAACCTGTCTGCTTGATCTTGAGTGGTTCCCAAAAACGGAGGTGACCCCACTTCTTTTTTTTTTAATGACTTATTTATAAATAAATAAATAATAATAAAAAAATGACGTGGGGCCCCACACATTTATAAAAAGCAGCCAAGTTAAAGCAGACAGCTGGTGGTCTGGTATTATCAGAGTGGGAAGTTATTGACCCTCCTCAGCTTAAAAATACCAACCTGCAGTGGTCTCACGTTTGGCATATCCATTAGATTCGCCAATACTGGTGCTTTGCCCCTGCTCTTCCCGTTGACCTGGTGCGGTGGCAATCGGGGTAATGGTTTATGGGGTTGATGCCAGCTGGGTAATGTCAGCTCTCATCAAGTCTTGGTGTTAGTAATGGAGAGGCGTCTATTAGATAACCCTCCTTTACTAACCCAGTAAGGTAACAGACAAAAAAACACCTCCTGACTCAAGCCCTTGTTCACCAATTTATTAAAAAAAGAAAAAAACATGAAGATCCGTGGCAGTCCACATGCAGGTTCCTCGCCATTCCATGAATCAACTTCCCAGCACTATGGAGCCTCGTTCAGAGAACAGGAGCCCCATAGGCTCGAAGAGCAGTCACTGCTGAGCCAGTGTGTGATGAGCGATGACATCATTGAGGGCACTGCAGTTCACCTACAGGTCTCACAGCAGGTAGCGCTACTCGCTATGCGAGCTGGGTGTGTGAAGAGCAGTAATGTCATTGAGTTTACCAGAAGTCACAGTCCCGACTCTCACAGCGCGTAGCGTTACTTGCTTTGAGACCATGAATGTGAACTACAGTGCCCTCAATAACATTACTGTTCATCACACACACTAAGCTCGCGTAGCGAGTAGCAGTACCTGCTGTGAGATCTGGAGTGTGAACTGCAGTGCCCTCAATGTCATTACTGCTCAGCACACACTCAGATCGCGTAGCAAGTAGCAGTACCCACTGTGAGATCTGGAGTGTTAACTGCAGTGCCCTCAATAACATTACTGCTTATCACACACTCAGCTCGCATAGCGAATAGCGGTACCCGCTGTGAGATCTGGAGTGTGAACTGCAGTGCCCTCAATGTCATTACTGCTCATCACGCACTCAGCTCGCGTAGCGAGTAGCAGTAACCACTGTGAGACCTGGAGTGTGGACTGCAGTGCCCTCAATAACATTACTGCTCAGCACACACTCAGCTCACGTAGCGAGTAGCAGTACCCGCTTTGAGATCTGGAGTGTGAACTGCAGTGCCCTCAATGTCATTACTGCTCAGCACACACTCAGATCGTGTAGCGAGTAGCAGTACCCGCTGTGAGATCTGGAGTGTGAACTGCAGTGCCCTCAATAACATTACTGCTCAGCACACACTCAGCTCACGTAGCGAGTAGCAGTACCCGCTGTGAGATCTGGAGTGTGAACTGCAGTGCCCTCAATGTCATTACTGCTCAGCACACACTCAGCTCGCATAGCAAATAGCGGTACCCGCTGTGAGATCTGGAGTGTGAACTGCAGTGCCCTCAATAACATTACTGCTCATCACACACTCAGCTCGCGTAGCGAGTAGCAGTAACCACTGTGAGACCTGGAGTGTGAACTGCAGTGCCCTCAATAACATTACTGCTCATCACACACTCAGCTCGCGTAGCGAGTAGCAGTAACCACTGTGAGACCTGGAGTGTGAACTGCAGTGCCCTCAATAACATTACTGCTCATCACACACTCAGCTCACGTAGCGAGTAGCAGTAGCCCCTGTGAGACCTGGAGTGTGAACTGCAGTGCCCTCAATAACATTACTGCTTATCACACACTCAGCTCGCATAGCGAATAGCGGTACCCGCTGTGAGATCTGGAGTGTGAACTGCAGTGCCCTCAATGTCATTACTGCTCATCACGCACTCAGCTCGCGTAGCGAGTAGCAGTAACCACTGTGAGACCTGGAGTGTGGACTGCAGTGCCCTCAATAACATTACTGCTCAGCACACACTCAGCTCACGTAGCGAGTAGCAGTACCCGCTTTGAGATCTGGAGTGTGAACTGCAGTGCCCTCAATGTCATTACTGCTCAGCACACACTCAGATCATGTAGCGAGTAGCAGTACCCGCTGTGAGATCTGGAGTGTGAACTGCAGTGCCCTCAATAACATTACTGCTCAGCACACACTCAGCTCACGTAGCGAGTAGCAGTACCCGCTGTGAGATCTGGAGTGTGAACTGCAGTGCCCTCAATGTCATTACTGCTCAGCACACACTCAGCTCGCATAGCAAATAGCGGTACCCGCTGTGAGATCTGGAGTGTGAACTGCAGTGCCCTCAATAACATTACTGCTTATCACACACTTAGCTAGCGTAGCGAGTAGCAGTAACCACTGTGAGACCTGGAGTGTGAACTGCAGTGCCCTCAATGTCATTACTGCTCAGCACACACTCAGCTCGCATAGCGAATAGCGGTACCCACTGTGAGATCTGGAGTGTGAACTGCAGTGCCCTCAATAACATTACTGCTTATCACACACTAAGCTAGCGTGGCAGTAACCACTGTGAGACCTGGAGTGTGAACTGCAGTGCCCTCAATAACATTACTGCTCAGCACACACTCAGATCGTGTAGCGAGTAGCAGTACCCGCTGTGAGATCTGGAGTGTGAACTGCAGTGCCCTCAATAACATTACTGCTTATCACACATTTAGCTAGCGTAGCGAGTACCAGTAACCATTGTGAGACCTGGAGTGTGAACTGCAGTGCCCTCAATGTCATTACTGCTCAGCACACACTCAGCTCGCATAGCGAATAGCGGTACCCACTGTGAGATCTGGAGTGTGAACTGCAGTGCCCTCAATAACATTACTGCTTATCACACACTAAGCTAGCGTGGCAGTAACCACTGTGAGATCTGGAGTGTGAACTGCAGTGCCCTCAATAACATTACTGCTCAGCACACACTCAGATCGTGTAGCGAGTAGCAGTACCCGCTGTGAGATCTGGAGTGTGAACTGCAGTGCCCTCAATAACATTACTGCTTATCACACATTTAGCTAGCGTAGCGAGTAGCAGTAACCATTGTGAGACCTGGAGTGTGAACTGCAGTGCCCTCAATGTCATTACTGCTCAGCACACACTCAGCTCGTGTAGAGAGTAGCAGTAACCACTGTGAGACCTGGAACTGCAGTGCCCTCAATGATGTCGTTGCTCATCACACACCGGGTCAGCATGGCCTGCACTTCATCCCTGCTGGCGATGAGCGATCACTAAAATGTTACTGCCTACCGCGATGTAGCACAGCTGCACAGGTTTATGAGGGTCATCGTATTGTGGATTACTGACATGACAATTCTTGGCCAATTATTAGGGTTTCCTAATGCTGCAAAAATTAGGATGTCACCACCATAGTGCAAACTTAAACAGGATGACCCCATTATGAATGTAACTTTGGACCAATCACTAATAAGATAAAAAAAAACTAATAAAATTGCACCGCGAATAGTGTGGAAAAGATAAATAGTGATACAAATAGGTCAAGAAATTAAACAAAAAACCTTCCAATGTACCTGTTGAAGCTGTTTGGTGTCATAGGCGGCCCTCATCTCTTCCAGCTCTTCGTTGAGGTCATCGATCTCCTGCTGCTTCTCCGCCAGATCGTCCACCATCACTCTGACCCCAAGCTATATACCTCCTGTGTAGATCCACATTGAATTGTTGGCAATGGAAAGCCGTCATCCGCTACCTGAGACAAAAATATTATCCGCGAGTCTGAGAGATCGACATAAGGACACACAAAAGTGACACAAACAGCGTTCCCGGCAGACGGGGTGCGGCTGGGTGCGCCCCCTGGGACTGAGACCAATGTGACGGCTATATGGACATGTACGGGGATGTCGCCATAATGAAGTACAGTGGCGTAAAAAAGTGTTTCCCCCCTCCTGATTTCCATATTTGTCACTTAAATGTTTCAGACACTAAACAAATGTAAATATAAGACAGAGATAACACAAGTAATCACAGAATGCAGTTTATAAATGAAGGTCTCTATTATTAAGGGAAAAAAAGATCCAAACCTACAGGGCCCTGTGTGAGAAAGTGATTTCCCCCTAAACCTAATAATTGGTTGGGCTCTTAGCAGCAACAATAGCAATTAAGCATTTGCAGTGACTGGCAATGAGACTTTTACAAGCTCAGAAGGAATTTTGGCCGCTCATCTTTACAAAATTGCTGTAATTCAGCCACAATGGGGGATTTCCGAGCATGAAAAGCCTTTTTAAGGTCCTGCCGCAGTATCTCAACCGGATTAGGGTCGGGACTGTCTGTGACTCAGCCTCTACAAAGTCTTAATGTTTTTCTTCAGCCATTCAGGTGACTTGCTAATTTGGATCACTTGTCCTGCTGCATAACTCAAGTGCGCTTCAGCTTGAGGTCATGGACAGATGGCCGGACATTCTCCTTCGGCTTGAGGTCATGGACAGATGGCCAGACATTCTCCTTCGGCTTAAGGTCATGGACAGATGGCCAGACATTCTCCTTCAGCTTGAGGTCATGGACAGATGGCCGGACATTCTCCTTCGGCTTGAGGTCATGGACAGATGGCCGGACATTCTCCTTCGGCTTAAGGTCATGGACAGATGGCCAGACATTCTCCTTCAGCTTGAGGTAATGGACAGATGGCCGGACATTCTCCTTCGGCTTGAGGTCATGGACAGACCGACAGACATCCTCCTTCAGGAATATGACAGCAGAATTCATGGTTCCATTTACCACAGCGTCTTCCAGGTCCTGAAGCAGCAAAACAGCCCCAGATCATCACAGACCTCCACCATACTTTACTGTTGGTATGATGTTCCTTTTCTGAAATGCTGTTACTTCTATACCAGATGTAATGGGACATTCACCTTCCAAAAAGTTCAACCTTTGACTCATCAGTCCACAGAGTTTTCTTCCAAAAAGTCTTGGGGATCATCATGATATTTTCTGGCAACACTTAGACAAGCTTTTATGCTCTTTTTGCTCATCAGTGGTTTTCGTCTTGGATCTCTGCCATGCGGCCATTTTTGCCCAGTCTCTTTCTTATGGTAGAGTCATGAACACTGACCTTTACTGAGGCAAGTGAGGACTGCAGATGTTTGGATGTTGTTGTGGGGTCTCTTGTGACTTCTTGGATGACACGTCGCTGCGCTCTAGGGGTAATTTTGGTCGGCCGGCCACTCTTGCGAAGGTTCATCACTGCTCCATGTTTTCACCATTTGTGGATAATGGCTCTCAATGTGGTTCACTGGAGTCCCAAAGCTTTAAAAATGGCTTTATAATAGTGATGGGCGAATCCTAAATTACTCGGAATCGCTTGACTCTAGCAAGTCCGAGCACAGGACTCGCTACTCGTTGCGAGTCTAGCGAGTCCAATGTTAATGAATGGGGAAGCGAGTAATAGCGAGTAGTGTGAGATTTACAAATCGCAGATGTGTCTCGGAAGCTTCAGCCTGAAGCAATCCTAGTTTTGTCATTTATTTGCATTGGACTCGTTTACTTTGTAAGTAATCGCTGGGAAACTCGCACAGATAAGAGTCCTGTCTGCTCTGTGTGCTGGCTGCCACAGCTCCAGGGTCCTAGAGCCCGCCTGCTGCCTGATGTAGCAGAGCTGAGATTGTTCTCAGTCTGCTCATTCCCTGTGCATAGACATCTATATCTATGCACAGGGGATGTAGCAGAGAGGACATCGCGTTTTGGACTGCGTCGGACGGAAGAGGATTTTTTTAATTAAAGATGGAGTCCCTAATGGCTTTTTTTTTTATTTCTAATAAAAAATTTTCTTTGTGTTGTGTTTTTTTTAAAACAATTTAATAGAAATTCATGGCGGTCATGTCTAATATTGGCGTGACCGCCATAAATTTCGGGCTTAGGGCCAGCTGATAATACAAAGCTGGCCCTAGCCTCTTTATTACCCAGCGTGCCACCGCTACCAGGGCTGCTGGAAGAGCGGGGTTCAGCGCCAGAGGATGGCACTTCAATGAACGCGCCATCTTCTGGGGCGGCTGCGGGCTGCAATTTGCAGTGGGGGGTGCCCAGAAAACTTGGGCATCCCTGCGCTGCGGATTCCAGCCCCCAGCTGCTTACCTGTACCTGGCTTGACATAGAAATTGCGCGGAGCCCCACGCATTTTTTTTAAATTATTTCATGAAATTCTGAGATTCTGACTCTGACTCTGAGACTCTGACTCTGAGACTCTGACTCTGAAATTCATGAAATAATAAAAAAAAAATGCGTGGGGCTCCGCGCAATTTCTATGTCTAGTCAGGTACAGCTAAGCAGCTGGGGGCTGGAATCCGCAGCGCAGGGATGCCCAAGCTTTCTGGGCACCCCCCGCTGCAAATTGCAGCCCGCAGCCGCCCCAGAAGATGGCGCGTTCATTGAAGCGCCATCCTCTGGCGCTGAACCCCGCTCTTCCAGCGGCCCTGGTGGCGGTAGCACGGTGGGTAATAAAGGGGTTAATACCAGCTTTGTTATACAAGCTGGTATTAAGCCCGAGATTCTTAATGTCAGGCCACGTTTGACCCAGCCACTAAGAATCTCCAATAAAGGGTTAAAAAAACACAACACAGAGAAAAATGTTTATTTGAAATAAAAAAAAAAGCCATTAGGGACTCCATCTTTAATTAAAAAAATCCTCTTCTGTCCGACACAGTCCAAAACGCGATGTCCTCTCTGCTACATCCCCTGTGCATAGATATAGATGTCTATGCACAGGGATGAGCAGACTGAGAACAATCTCAGCACTGCTACATCATCTCTGTGAGCAGGCGGGCTCTAGGACCCTGGAGCTGCACAGAGAAGACAGCTGGACTCGGCTCGCAAAGAACAGCAGTTACTTTGCGAGTTTCCCTGCTATCACTGGCACAGTAGCCGAGTGTAATGCAAACAATGGCAATCCTAGTTTTGTCAGCGTTTGCCAATGATTTGCATTGGACTCGTGCGAGTAAACGCTGGGAAACTCGCAGAGTACCGAGTCCTGCGAGTCCCTTACTACTCGCCGAGTAACGAGTCCTAGCGAGTAGATTCACCCATCCCTACTTTATAACCTTTTGCAGAATGATAGAGCTCAATAACTTTTTCTTTCATTTGTCCCTGAATTTCCTGGGATCTCAGCATGATGTCTAGCTTTTGAGAATCTTTTGGTCTATTTCACTTTGTCAGGCAGGTCCTATTTAAGTGATTCCTTGATTGAAAACAGGTGTGGCAGTTATTAGACCTGGGTGTAACTAGGGAAAATGATCTCAGCTTCCCAAAGATGTGATAAAACACAGTTAATTCATGATTTAGGGAGGTCGGGGCAATGACTTTTTCACACAGGGCCCTGTAGGTTTGGATTTCTTTTTCCCTTAATAATAAATAACTTCATTTATAATCTGAATTGTGTGATTACTTGTATTATCTTTCTCTAATATTTACATTTGTTTGGTGTCTGAAACATTAAAGTGACATACATGGAAAAGCGCTCGTTTTGTTTGGTAACTTCACCATTCACAAAACAGTTTTCCTCCTCCCTCATCTGAAGGCAATTGTCTATGCTGTGAAGATACGAGATGTGCAGCATCTGACACACCGGATCCTGGAGGCCTGTGCTGCATTTCTTCTGCGGTGTTGCTATCAGTGTGTCAGGAGTGGGAGAAGAGGGTTGTATGGACAATCCAACACAATGGGCAGCACTGTGGACACATTTTATAAGTGGTCATAATTTGTAAATAACTCATGAAAGAATAAAGTGACAGTAAAACCAAGCACACCATTGTTTTTCTTATGAAATTCTCAATATGTTTGATAGGCCACATGACCCTCTTAACATTGAATAAAATAAAGTTGGATCCGACTTCAAAATGGCCGCCATGGTCACCCCCCCATCTGGAAAAGTTTCACCCTCCCATATACTAATGTGCCACAAACCGGAAGTTGATATCACCAACCTTTCCCATATTATTTAGGTGCATCCATATAAATGGCCCACCCTGTAGATGCCGGCTGCAGTTCTTCCTATAATCCTGCGGAGGTCACTCTCACTACTTTGTGATTTAGTCAGAGACTACAGCAAATCGCCATTCAGTTGTCGGTAATGTGCCGCTCTTTGTACGTTATGTTACTTATGTCGCCTCTCATTTTATTTAGTGACACGCCACTCCAGGGCCTTAGGATATTCACAACCGGGCTGATTAGAGGCTTCATCACGGGGATCACAGGGACCAAGACCCGGCTCTGTGACCCTGGCGGTGTCATTAACATTTCGGTGTGGGTGGCTCTCTTTCTTATGAATATGGATCTGGTGTGGAGGGTTCATTCTGGACAGGGATGACTGGACCTGGGGATACTTGTTAATTTTACACGTGACGCCACCCGCAGGTTGCGGCTCTCAATGGCCGCTGCTGCACGACAGTCTTCCTAGGGGACGATGATTGGGAGGCAGAAATGTTCTTAAGCCCTCTACGGGTAGGGCTGACCCCCAGGGCAGCTCGAGGTACCTGAGTGAGTTGGTAGTTGTGATTCTGGTGCTTTTAACGTGTTAAGGGGCCTCTCACACTAGCGCTTTTGTCTGGATCCGGCTGATCTGGACAAAAAAAATGCATCTGCCGCATGTGTCGCCTAATGGCTGCACTTGCGGTGCACCTGCGCAAGTCCCATGCCTTGTCTATGGGGTTTGCAGCAAGTGCAGTTTTGCCGCGATCCAACACTTGCGGCAAGTGCAGCCGCGCAAAAAAAAGGAGCTGACCGTGTTATTTTTCGCGGCTGCATCTGCCGCAAGTGTTGGATCGCGGCAATACCGCACTTGACTTGCCGCAAGCCCCATAAGCAATGCATGCCACAAGTGCAGCCATTAAGCGACACATGCAGTAGATGCGTTTTTTTGTCCAGTTCCGCTGGACGCCAGTGTGAAGGACCCCTAAGAAACTTCAGAGACACAGCCGGTTGCAGTCTCCAGTTCTTTTTCTTACAGTCTTTGTGCAACAATCCGCTGACCACTGGGTTCTTGGAGGCAGGGATCCAGCTACTCCCAGATAGGAGGATGACACATAACCGGCACCCCTTCTCTGTCCTTTCCTTGCCGTCTCACACAGCTCTTGCCTCGCCGTCCTGCCTTGCGCCTCGCCACGCAGAGCTCTGAGCCCGTGACTGTGGGTTTTCCTTAGTGGTTCCCCTACAGCGTCTCCCCTTAGCCCTATGGTTGCCAACTTTTCAGCAGATGTGCGCGGAAGTCAACTGTGTCACCTTGGGAGTGCTACACGGCCTCCGGGTTGCTAGTTGATACTGGTCTGGACTCTCCACTAGTCTTGGGGTTCCCGGTGCCCCTATTCTTTGGCCTAGTCCCTCTACTGCCTTGCGCTTTTGTGGCGCCCCTGCAACCAGGGCGGCCACAGGGTGAACTGCAGCCAAGTAAGGTGGAGACGGTTGACTAAAATACATCCACCCAGGTACACACACCAACCCTACGCCTAGGACTCTAGGTTAGGCAAGGGATAGCAGGGGTTAAGAGTAGTGACACAGAAACATTAAGTTGGAGTCAGTACATTCCCAGGAGGAGAGGTTCCCTGGAGGACGCAGAACCTTGGAGGCAGTATTCCCAAGGGAGAAAGCTTGCTCCATAGCCGGAGGCGAGGGGAAAGTAGCCACAAGCCGATACACCCCACAGCTAAGAGGAAGATGGGAGGACAAGGGCCCGGCAGCTGTAAAGGCCCTAGCTGCCCGGAGGAACCCTGAAGCTGAGAGACAGTGAGAAGGAGGGAGCCTGGTGATCCCACAGCCATACCTGGGATACTGGAGGCTAGGCTGCTACAGCCAGAGAGCCGGCTCTGTAGAGGTGACCGGGGGCAGTCTAAGAACCTAATCACAGGACATACCGTCATGGGGCAGGGACTCCATGACCTGCAGCCTACCTACCACCACGGTCTAAGAAAACACCCATCGTACTAGAGCTAGTGACCCTGAGAGAGAGTGAATCATCACACAGAAGCCCGTGAAACCCAAACCCAACCCGTGAGTGAGGAGACAGAGACAAGGGCCTGAAAGGACTTGAGGGAAGCAACGCAGAGGAGCTGCCTGAGCTGCATAAACCCAGTTACCCGGAGCAGAGCTAAAGTGTGAGAACTGTGACTGTGAACTGTGACTGTGAACTGTGCCTTGTAACTGCTGCTAAAGAACGTTTACCTGGTAAGCTCACCATCGCCTGAGACTGCTTTCTTCCAGCGCCACAGCAGAGCCCCGCCTGAGGAGTCACAGGTTGTCGTCCATACAGACTGGTTGGAGAAGCTGCAGCAGCAAAGTAAGTGACTTGTACTAAGCACAATCCCTCACTAGACCCATCCATTAGCACTACACCTGCTCTGGGGACACCCAGCCCTACCCGAGGAGGATTACCATCCACGCTACCCCTCACCTCCGTCCCCAGCAGGAATATGGCAGCGGTGGTTCCACTGACCACATACCCTGGGTGGCATCACGACAAATCCCTTGTAAATAATCCCTTTAATTGCTGCATCTGGGACAACGGGTCCGGGCCCGGTACCTTGACACCCCCAGAGACAGCATAACCCGGGCTCGAGTACCCCGGTTCCTAGTGTGCGAGACTTGACAATGAATTTGAGTCTCACGGGTGGAATGATCACTGCCCGTGTCTCTGGATCCCTCTCTCTCTCTTGGAGCCACCTGGGTGTTGTTTCTGCTCCTCAATCTGGCCTCTGGACACTTAAGTTCTTTCTTCTGTGACAGGCTTTCTAGCTCTAGCTTCCCTCCAACTCGACTCTAGCTGCTCCACTCTCCTCTCTGCTCTTCATCTGTTTCTCCTTCTGCTGTATAACTATCTCTCCTACGTTCTAGAACTTTCCCGCTCTTCCACGTGACCCCCATCATCTACGTGTGGTCTTCCTGGCCTCGCCCCTCCCAGGTGCTCCCTCTAACTACTTCCTTCACCACCCAACCCTACTACAATGGTACCTAGTGTGATCTGGGTGTCCTGGCACCGGTCTGTACCCCTCTTAGGCTGACTTAACACCACGTTTTTATTGATCCGGTGCTGTCCGGTGTGAACCGGACACCCCCGGATCCGATTCCGGCCCCATAGTAGCCCTATGGGGCCGGAATATGTCGGATGCATATCTTTTGGCATCCGGTTTTTGGATGTCCGGGAGAATCCGGGGCAAATCAGATTTGTCTACCGGACACAAAAATGCCGCTTGCAGCATTTTTGTGTCCGGGAGAAAAATCTCCCCAAATCGGATTGCCCCGATCCGGGAGGATCCAGGAACTGGACACGTGCGGCTGCAACACGTTGTCATTTCAGGACTGCGGCTAGCTCCCAGCAAACCGTGGTCCTGAATCATCAGCAGCGGTAGCTGCGTCCGGCTGCACACCGGACCGGAGGGCATATTAGCCCTCCGGTTCTGTGTGCTGATCCGGTCCGGGGCTGTCAGGTTCATCCCTGACAGCCCCGGATCAGATCTTGCCGCGGTGTGAAGCCGGCCTTACCCATGAGTGGGATACTAAACCCTAACAGGGGTGCAGTACCTCTGTGGTGACTGGATCCGCAGGGGCGCCACATTCAGGGCGGTATGAAAACTTTGACATTTATTTGTAAGGACAGGTCCAGCCTCCTCCGTGGTTGTATGTCCTGGACCTCACAGGTAAACAGAGTCATTCATTGCATCACACCCAACTAATGGCATTACAAGTGCCCATTATTTTATTTATTTGATTCACCTATATAGTGCTATCAGTTCCTTAGTGCTTTACATACATTATCATCATTGTCCCCATTGGAACTCATAATGTGCATCCTCTATTAATATGTCTTGTAGGGTGGGAGGAAACCAACAAGAACACAGAGAAAACACACAATCACCTTGCAGATGTTGTCCTTGGTGGGATTTGAATCCAGGATCCCAGAGCTGCAAGGTTTCAGTGCTAACCACTGAGCCACCGTGCTGCCCTGTATAATGATATACCAGACATTACTAGAGCACATGATGATGTCAGACATTACTAGAGCACATGATGTCAGACATTACTAGAGCGCATGATGACGTCAGACATTACTAGAGCGCATGATGACGTCAGACATTACTAGAGCGCATGATGACGTCAGACATTACTAGAGCACATGATGACATCAGACATTACTAGAGCACATGATATCAGACATTACTAGAGCACATGATGACGTCAGACATTACTAGGGCACATGATGACGTCAGACATTACTAGAGCACATGATGACGTCACACATTACTAGAGCACATGATGACGTCAGACATTACTAGAGCACATGATGACGTCAGACATTACTAGAGCACATGATGACGTCACACATTACTAGAGCACATGATGACGTCAGACATTACTAGAGCACATGATGACTTCAGACATTACTAGAGCACATGATGACGTCAGACATTACTAGAGCGCATGATGACGTCAGACATTACTAGAGCGCATGATGACGTCAGACATTACTAGAGCGCATGATGATGTCAGACATTACTAGAGCACATGATGACGTCAGACATTACTAGAGCACATGATGACGTCAGACATTACTAGAGCACATGATGACATCAGACATTACCAGAGCACATGATGACATCAGACATTACTAGAGCACATGATGACGTCAGACATTACTAGAGCACATGATGACGTCAGACATTACTAGAGCACATGATGACGTCAGACATTACTAGAGCGCATGATGACGTCAGACATTACTAGAGCACATGATGACGTCAGACATTACTAGAGAACATGATGACGTCAGACATTACTAGAGCACATGATGACTTCAGACATTACTAGAGCACATGATGACGTCAGACATTACTAGAGCGCATGATGACATCAGACATTACTAGAGCACATGATGACATCAGACATTACTAGAGCACATGATGACATCAGACATTACTAGAGCACATGATGACATCAGACATTACTAGAGCGCATGATGACGTCAGACATTACTAGAGCACATGATGACGTCAGACATTACTAGAGCGCATGATGACGTCAGACATTACTAGAGCGCATGATGACATCAGACATTACTAGAGCACATGATGACGTCAGACATTACTAGAGCACATGATGACGTCAGACATTACTAGAGCACATGATGACGTCAGACATTACTAGAGCGCATGATGACGTCAGACATTACTAGAGCGCATGATGACGTCAGACATTACTAGAGCACATGATGACGTCAGACATTACTAGAGCACATGATGACGTCAGACATTACTAGAGCACATGATGACGTCAGACATTACTAGAGCACATGATGACATCAGACATTACCAGAGCACATGATGACATCAGACATTACTAGAGCGCATGATGACGTCAGACATTACTAGAGCACATGATGACATCAGACATTACTAGAGCGCATGATGACGTCAGACATTACTAGAGCACATGATGACATCAGACATTACTAGAGCACAAGATGACATCAGACATTACTAGAGCACATGATGACATCAGACATTACTAGAGCACATGATGACATCAGACATTACTAGAGCACATGATGACGTCAGACATTACTAGAGCACATGATGACATCAGACATTACTAGAGCACATGATGACGTCAGACATTACTAGAGCACATGATGACGTCAGACATTACTAGAGCACATGATGATGTCAGACATTACTAAAGCACATGATGACGTCAGACATTACTAGGGCACATGATGACGTCAGACATTACTAGAGCACAAGATGACGTCAGACATTACTAGAGCACATGATGACATTACTAGAGCACATGATGACGTCAGACATTACTAGAGCACATGATGATGTCAGACATTACTAGAGCGCATGATGACATCAGACATTACTAAAGCACATGATGACGTCAGACATTACTAGAGCACATGATGACGTCAGACATTACTAGAGCACATGATGACGTCAGACATTACTAGAGCACAAGATGACGTCAGACATTACTAGAGCACATGATGACATCAGACATTACTAGAGCACATGATGACGTCAGACATTACTAGAGCACATGATGACGTCAGACATTACTAGAGCACATGATGACTTCAGACATTACTAGAGCACATGATGACGTCAGACATTACTAGAGCACATGATGACATCAGACATTACGAGAGCACAAGATGACATCAGACATTACTAGAGCACATGATGACATCAGACATTACTAGAGCACATGATGACGTCAGACATTACTAGAGCACATGATGACGTCAGACATTACTAGAGCACATGATGACATCAGACATTACTAGAGCACATGATGACGTCAGACATTACTAGAGCACATGATGACGTCAGACATTACTAGAGCACATGATGATGTCAGACATTACTAAAGCACATGATGACGTCAGACATTACTAGAGCACAAGATGACATCAGACATTACTAGAGCACATGATGACATCAGACATTACTAGAGCACATGATGACGTCAGACATTACTAGAGCACATGATGACATCAGACATTACCAGAGCACATGATGACGTCAGACATTACTAGAGCACACGATGACATCAGACATTACTAGTACATGTGATGATGTCCGTCATTACTAGTACGTAATCCATCTATATATATATATAAAGCTGAGTGTGTGTATGTATGTATGTCCCGCCACACCCCCTTCATAGTGCCCACCCCATATAGTCCTGCCCACTCCACATAGCCACACCCACTCCACATAGCCACACCCAATCCACATACCAACTCCCCTTCATTAGCCACACCCCCTTCATAGCACCACCCCCATATAGCTCTGCCCACTCAACATAGCCACACCCCGGGACTGTGGAGGGCAGAGCTATATGTGGGGGGTGGTGCTATGAAAGGGGTGTGGCTACCTGAAGGTGGGGCTATGTGCAGGGGTGGGCTACTGGGGGCGGGGCTATGATACCATATATGAGCATTATAACCATATATGGGCTTCATGCCCAGACAATATCAGGCTCTGCAGCTTGTGCTGTATAAGAATGCTTGGTGTCACCAATAAAAATATCTGAACAAAATGATTGGTCTCTGGAGAGACAGCTCGGAGCTGGCGGTTTGTCAGGCACAGGCTGCAGAGTGTGGGGGTCCAGGCTCAGGATTACCACTGTACACAGTGATGGAGCGTGTGTGTCCCCCTAACACAATCTATTCTCTCCGCAGATGAGTCTCTCAACAACTCCGGACCCTCCATGAATCTCAATGAAATGGCGCACTCTCATCTAACGTCCTGCTGGAGGCTCAGAGATGGGGGCTCCGCACAGAGTAAGGCCGCCCTCCACCCACACCTGGGGATATGCCATCAGCGTATATAATAGGAGTATATGTATGGTATGTTTGCAACAAAGTTACATAAATGTATAGTGCTGGGATAGCTGTAGGCCACCAGCACGGCCAGCCCACACTGGTGTATCGAATCGGCATGGGAAAAAAAAGCGCTGGCCGACACTGCCTCATAGTGTAACTTAGGTGAAAACATCAGACACCACTCAATGTACAATGTCTATAGACAGAGAGCTGCCCATACCAGGCTCTGTATGTACAATGTCTATAGACAGAGAGCTGCCCCCACCCACACCAGGCTCTGTATGTACAATGTCTATAGACAGAGAGCTGCCCCCACCCACACCAGGCTCTGTATGGACAATGTCTATAGACAGAGAGCTGCCCCCACCCACACCAGGCTCTGTATGGACAATGTCTATAGACAGAGAGCTGCCCCCACCCACACCAGGCTCTGTATGTACAATGTCTATAGACAGAGAGCTGCCCACACCAGGCTCTGTATGTACAATGACTATAGACAGAGAGCTACCCCCACCCACACCAGGCTCTGTATGTACAATATCTGTAGACAGAGAGCCGCCCCTCCGCACACCAGGCTCTGTATGTACAATGTCTATAGACAGAGAGCTGCCTCCACCCACACCAGGCTCTGTATGTACAATGTCTATAGACAGGGAGCTGCCCCCACCCACACCAGGCTCTGTATGTACAATGTCTATAGACAGAGAGCTGCCCCTGCCCACACCAGGCTCTGTATGTACAATGTCTATAGACAGAGAGCTGCCCCTCCACACCAGGCTCTGTATGTACAATGTCTATAGACAGAGAGCTGCCCCCCCCCCACACCAGGCTCTGTATGTACAATGTCTATAGACAGAGAGCTGCCCCCCCACGCCAGGCTCTGTATGTACAATGTCTGTAGACAGAGAGCTGCCCACACCAGGCTCTGTATGTACAATGTCTATAGACAGAGAGCTGCCCCTGCCCACACCAGGCTCTCTATGTACAATGTCTATAGACAGAGAGCTGCCCCTGCCCACACCAGGCTCTGTATGTACAATGTCTATAGACAGTGAGCTGCCCCTGCCACACCAGGCTCTGTATGTACAATGTCTGTAGACAGAGCTGCCCCTGCCCACATTAGGCTCTGTATGTACAATGTCTGTAGACAGAGCTGCCCCCGCCCACACCAGGCTCTGTATGTACAATGTCTATACACAGAGAGCTGCCCCCACCCACTCCAGGCTCTGTATGTACAATGTCTATAGACAGAGAGCTGCCCCTGCCCACACCAGGCTCTGTATGTACAATGTCTATAGACAGAGAGCTGCCCCCACTCACACCAGGCTCTGTATATACAATGTCTATAGACAGAGAGCTGCCCCCGCCCACACCAGGCTCTGTATGTACAATGTCTATAGACAGAGAGCTGCCCCCGCCCACACCAGGCTCTGTATGTACAATGTCTATAGACAGAGAGCTGCCCCCGCCCACACCAGGCTCTGTATGTACAATGTCTATAGATAGAGAGGTACCCTCGCCCACACCAGGCTCTGTATGTACAATGTCTGTAGACAGAGAGCTGCCCACACCAGGCTCTGTATGTACAATGTCTATAGACAGAGAGCTGCCCCTGCCCACACCAGGCTCTCTATGTACAATGTCTATAGACAGAGAGCTGCCCCTGCCCACACCAGGCTCTGTATGTACAATGTCTATAGATAGAGAGGTACCCTCGCCCACGCCAGGCTCTGTATGTACAATGTCTGTAGACAGAGAGCTGCCCACACCAGGCTCTGTATGTACAATGTCTATAGACAGAGAGCTGCCCCTGCCCACACCAGGCTCTCTATTTACAATGTCTATAGACAGAGAGCTGCCCCTGCCCACACCAGGCTCTGTATGTACAATGTCTATAGACAGTGAGCTGGCCCTGCCACACCAGGCTCTGTATGTACAATGTCTGTAGACAGAGCTGCCCCTGCCCACACCAGGCTCTGTATGTACAATGTCTGTAGACAGAGCTGCCCTCGCCCACACCAGGCTCTGTATGTACAATGTCTATACACAGAGAGCTGCCCCCACCCACACCAGGCTCTGTATGTACAATGTCTATAGACAGAGAGCTGCCCCTGCCCACACCAGGCTCTGTATGTACAATGTCTATAGACAGAGAGCTGCCCCCACTCACACCAGGCTCTGTATATACAATGTCTATAGACAGAGAGCTGCACCCGCCACACCAGACTCTGTATGTACAATGTCTGTAGACAGAGCTGCCCCTGCCCACACCAGGCTCTGTATGTACAATGTCTGTAGACAGAGCTGCCCCCGCCCACACCAGGCTCTGTATGTACAATGTCTATAGACAGAGAGCTGCCCCCGCCCACACCAGGCTCTGTATGTACAATGTCTATAGACAGAGAGCTGCCCCCACCCACACCAGGCTCTGTATGTACAATGTCTATAGACATAGAGCTGCCCCCGCCCACACCAGGCTCTGTATGTACAATTTCTATAGACAGAGCTGCCCCCACTCACACCAGGCTCTGTATGTACATTGTCTATAGACAGAGAGCTGCCCCCACCCACACCAGGCTCTGTATGTACAATGACTATAGACAGAGAGCTGCCCCCACCCACACCAGGCTCTGTATGTACAATGTTTATAGACAGAGAGCTGCCCCCACCCACACCAGGCTCTGTATGTACAATGTCTATAGACAGAGAGCTGTCCCCGCCCACACCAGGCTCTGTATGTACAATGTCTATAGACAGAGAGCTGCCCCCGCCCACACCAGGCTCTGTATGTACAATGTCTATAGATAGAGAGGTACCCTCGCCCACACCAGGCTCTGTATGTACAATGTCTATAGATAGAGAGGTACCCTCGCCCACACCAGGCTCTGTATGTACAATGTCTATAGACAGAGAGCTGCCCCCACCCACACCAGGCTTTGTATGTACAAAATCTGTAGACAGAGAGCTGCCTCCACCTACACCAGGCTCTGTATGTACAATGTCTATAGACAGAGAGCTGCCCCCACCCACACCAGCCTTTTAATAGAGATTGTTCATTGACAGTGAGGTGCAATCACAGCAGGGGGCGTGAATGAATTTAGTCAAAACTAAAAATAAGAGAGTTCTGGCTCATGAACGAAAAAGAGGGAAAACAGTGTGAAAAACTAAAATTTGTCTTAACAGGAGAACGATCCGCGCCTCAACCGGACTCAATCACCCATGTGAAGGGCTTCATCCAGCCCACACCATCAGGAGAACAGCGCCCTCTACTGTCCTGGAGGAGGAAGATGAGATGCAGAATGTCAGGTTCACAATATTAGGACGGATTAAATCAGCACAAACCTGCACTAATGTATTGGAGAATTGCATAACTAGCCATTCCATAATAATGTATTGGAGAATTGCATAACTGGCCATTCCATAATGTATTGGAGAATTGCATAACTAGCCGTTCCATAATAATGTGTTGGAGAATTGCATAACTAGCCATTCCATAATAATGTGTTGGAGAATTGCATAACTAGCCATTCCATAATAATGTGTTGGAGAATTGCATAACTGGCCATTCCATAATGTATTGGAGAATTGCATAACTAGCTGTTCCATAATAATGTGTTGGAGAATTGCATAACTGGCCATTCCATAATGTATTGGAGAATTGCATAACTAGCTGATCCATAATAATGTACTGCATAATTAGACATTCCATAATGTATTGGAGAATTGCATTACCATTCATTTCCCAATGTAGCATAATAACCCTATAGTAGGGGATTGGTACTTAGGCGATTCTCTATTGAGTGTGGAAACCCCGAGTCTGAAGCTGATCCCTCCGACTGGGAACATTGCCTCAACTCAAGGAGAGAAAGGGGCCCTGGCCGATACCAATATAGACTGGAACACGATCCCTGCTCTATAAAAAGAGCGCTGTGAGCCAAGGGAGGGTACGATTACTGACCGCAGCCTCCACCGTACCTGCACCTGCTGTCTAGAGAATAAAAGGGGCTTCTCACAACTCCAAGGAGAAAGTCACCTTAGGGCCCTTTCACATCAGCGTTTTTTTCAAATCGCGGCAGATGCGGTGAAAAAACCGCATCTGACGTGATTACCGCATAACCGCGACACTTGCGGCTCGGTTGCGACGCGGTTGCGGTAAACGCCATACAAGGTATAGGCGGACTTGCGACAGGTGCGGCCGCGAATAAAACCACGGCTGACAGCATTTTTTTTCGCGGCCGCACCTGCCGCAAGTGCCAAAACCACACTTGCCGCACCTGCCGCAAGTCCGCCTATACCTTGTATGGCGTTTACCGCAATCGTGCCGCAACCGTGCCGCAAGTGCAGCCGGTATGCGGTAATCGCGGCAGATGCAGTTTTTTCACCGCATCTGCCGCGATTTGAAAAAAACACTGATGTGAAAGGGCCCTTACACACTGCAGCCAACAGGATCATACTACAGAGTATATAGTGTATACACAGTTATATTCTTGTATAGTAGGGACAGTATTATACAAGTAGTAGTTATATTCTTGTATATAGGAGCAGTATTATAGTAGTTATATTCTTGTATATAGCAGTATTATAGTAGTTATATTCTTGTATATAGGAGCAGTATTATAGTAGTTATATTCTTGTACATAGGGCAGTATTATAGTAGTTATATTCTTGTATATAGGAGCAGTATTATAGTAGTTATATTCTTTTACATAGGAGCTGTATTATAGTAGTTATATTCTTGTATATAGGGGCAGTATTATAGTAGTTATATTCTTGTACATAGGAGCAGTATTATAGTAGTTATATTCTTGTATATAGGGGCAGTATTATAGTAGTTATATTCTTGTACATAGGGGCAGTATTATAGTAGTTATATTCTTGTATATAGGAGCAGTATTATAGTAGTTATATTCTTTTACATAGGAGCTGTATTATAGTAGTTATATTCTTGTATATAGGGGCAGTATTATAGTAGTTATATTCTTGTATATAGGAGCAGTATTATAGTAGTTATATTCTTGTACATAGGGGCAGTATTATAGTAGTTATATTCTTGTATATAGGAGCAGTATTATAGTAGTTATATTCTTTTACATAGGAGCTGTATTATAGTAGTTATATTCTTGTATATAGGGGCAGTATTATAGTAGTTATATTCTTGTACATAGGAGCAGTATTATAGTAGTTATATTCTTGTACATAGGAGCAGTATTATAGTAGTTATATTCTTGTATATAGGAGCAGTATTATAGTAGTTATATTCTTTTACATAGGAGCTGTATTATAGTAGTTATATTCTTGTATATAGGGGCAGTATTATAGTAGTTATATTCTTTTACATAGGAGCTGTATTATAGTAGTTATATTCTTGTATATAGGGGCAGTATTATAGTAGTTATATTCTTGTATATAGGAACAGTATTATAGTAGTTATATTCTTGTATATAGGGGCAGTATTATAGTAGTTATATTCTTGTATATAGGAGCAGTATTATAGCAGTTATATTCTTGTATATAGGGGCAGTATTATAGCAGTTATATTCTTGTATATAGGGGCAGTATTATAGTAGTTATATTCTTGTATATAGGAGCAGTATTATAGCAGTTATATTCTTGTATATAAGGGCAGTATTATACAAGTAGTAGTTATATTCTTTTACATAGGAGCTGTATTATAGTAGTTATATTCTTGTATATAGGGGCAGTATTATAGTAGTTATATTCTTGTATATAGGAGCAGTATTATAGTAGTTATATTCTTGTATATAGGAGCAGTATTATAGTAGTTATATTCTTGTACATAGGAGCAGTATTATAGTAGTTATATTCTTGTATATAGGAGCAGTATTATAGTAGTTATATTCTTGTATATAGGGGCAGTATTATAGTAGTTATATTCTTGTATATAGGAGCAGTATTATAGTAGTTATATTCTTGTATATAGGAGCAGTATTATAGTAGTTATATTCTTGTACATAGGAGCAGTATTATAGTAGTTATATTCTTGTACATAGGAGCTGTATTATAGTAGTTATATTCTTGTACATAGGGCAGTATTATAGTAGTTATATTCTTGTATATAGGAGCAGTATTATAGTAGTTATATTCTTATACATAGGAGCAGTATTATAGTAGTTATATTCTTGTATATAGGAGCTGTATTATAGTACCGTAGTTATATTCTTGTATATAGGAGCAGTATTATAGTAGTTATATTCTTGTATATAGGAGCAGTATTATAGTAGTTATATTCTTGTATATAGGAGCAGTATTATAGTAGTTATATTCTTGTACATAGGAGCAGTATTATAGTAGTTATATTCTTGTACATAGGAGCAGTATTATAGTAGTTATATTCTTCTACATAGGAGCAGTATTATAGTAGTTATATTCTTGTATATAGGAGCTGTATTATAGTAGTTTATATCTTGTATATAGGGGCAGTATTATAGTAGTTATATTCTTGTATATAGGAGCAGTATTATAGTAGTTATATTCTTGTACATAGGAGCAGTATTATAGTAGTTATATTCTTGTATATAGGGGCAATATTATAGTAGTTATATTCTTGTACATAGGGGCAGTATTATAGTAGTTATATTCTTGTATATAGAGGCAGTATTATAGTAGTTATATTCTTGTATATAGGGGCAGTATTATAGTAGTTATATTCTTGTATATAGGGGCAGTATTATTGTAGTTATATTCTTGTATATAGGGGTAGTATTATAGTAGTTATATTCTTGTATATAGGAGCAGTATTATAGTAGATATATTCTTGTACATAGGGGCAGTATTATAGTAGTTATATTGTTGTACATTGATAATAGACACCATAATTATGATATTTCCTGGCCTCCTTAGTCGTCATGTAGAGGACACAATGTCTTCTATTCAGGCCTATTTGCTGGTACAGTACAGGTGGATGTAATGTGAGGTGATGGCCTTGGGCTTTGTATTTCTTGCACTTTTAAGGCAATCACCTGAGCTAACTACATTTTTCCGAGTAGCCTGGGCCTGCTCCATACACACATTCCCTTTCCCTACATTTTTCTAATCTGGTAGGACATTATTTCTTATACTGTAGTCACATCCAGATCGGCTTTTCTCACCCCTAATTGAGTCTTGAGACAATTCGCAGCCTCAGAGCTGAGAGGAAAGTGGCAGAAGTATGATTGCTGCTCTGGATGTGACACGATGTAGCTGTAGATAAGAGGAGGATTTATAAAGATGCTGAATGTTATGGAGACTGAAGTTCACAGATTCCCATCTCCTTTGTAGGAACAGTATAATGATGCTCCGGTAGTTGGTGATATAATAGCCTGGTGCGGTGAGAAGGGGCATTTCTTTGTATACAATGCTGAGTTTGTCTTCAGGTTTTAATATTTGTCACATAATCAGACCCACATTACTATAATTGTGTTGCAGGAAATACTAGCTGACCCCATTACAAAGATTACACAATGCCACCGCTGTTACCTGTCCACCATCGCTGCCAAGATGCCCACAGGTAGGAGCCAGGAGGGCACAGAACAGGGAACATGAGACACGATTCATACACTGCCCCGGAGGAACTTTCCCATCCTATAATAAGAGGAGACTGAGAAAAAACCATTAAGAGAAGAACAGACAGGACTGAACACATCTGGGCAATACTGGACAGGGCAGGACGGGACAGAACATAACAGATCAGGGCAAAGCAGGACAGAATGCGTCAAAACAGGACAGAACATAATAGATCAGGCCAGAACAGGGCAAAACAGGACAGAACATAATAGATCAGGCCAGAACAGGGCAAAACAGGACAGAACACGAGAGATCAGGACAGAACACGACAGATCAGGACAGAACACGAGAGATCAGGACAGAACACGACAGAGCATGACAGATCAGGACAGAACAGGGCAAAACTGGACAGAACAGAGAGAATCAGGACAGAACAGGAGAGATCAGGAAAAAACCGAATAGGACAAAACAGGACAGAATGGGGCAAATTAGGAAAGAACATGACAGATCAGGACAAAGCAGGACAGGACAAAACAGGACAGGACAGGAAAGAACGGGACAAAACATGACATACCAGGGCAAAACAGGACAGAACAGGAGAGATCAGGATAGAACAGGAGAGATCAGGACAGAACAGGAGAGATCAGGACAGAACAGGAGAGATCAGTATAGAACAGGAGAGATCAGGACAGAACAGGAGAGATCAGGACAGAACAGGACAAAACACGAGAGATCAGGACAGATCAGGACAGAACATGAGAGATCAGGACAGATCAGGACAGAACACGAGAGATCAGGACAGATCAGGACAGAACAGGAGAGATCAGAACAGAACACGAGAGAACAGAACAGGAGAGATCAGGACAGAACAGGAGAGATCAGGACAGAACAGGAGAGATCAGGACAGAACAGGACAGAACATGAGAGATCAGGACAGATCAGGACAGAACACGAGAGATCAGGACAGATCAGGACAGAACACGAGAGATCAGGACAGATCAGGGCAGAACACGAGAGATCAGGACAGATCAGGACAGAACACGAGAGATCAGGACAGATCAGGGCAGAACATGAGAGATCAGGACAGAACACGACAGATCAGGACAGAACACGAGAGATCAGGACAGAAAATGACAGATCAGGACAGATCAGGACAGAACACGACAGATCAGGACAAAACACGAGAGATCAGGACAGATCAGGGCAGAACACGAGAGATCGGACAGATCAGGAAAGAACATGAGAGATCAGGACAGAACACGAGAGATCAGGACAGATCAGGACAGAACACGACAGATCAGAACACGACAGATCAGGACAGATCAGGACAGAACACGAGAGATCAGGACAGAACACGAGAATCAGGACAGATCAGGACAGAACACGAGAGATCAGGACAGATCAGGACAGAACACGAGAGATCAGGACAGATCAGGACAGAACACGAGAGATCAGGACAGATCAGGACAGAAAACAGAGATCAGGACAGAAAACGAGAGATCAGGACAGAAAACGAGAGATCAGGACAGAAAACGAGAGATCAGGACAGAACAGGACAGAACACGAGAGATCAGGACAGATCAGGACAGAACACGAGAGATCAGGACAGAACAGGAGAAGATCAGGACAGAACAGGACAGAACACGACAGATCATTACAGAACAGAACAGATCAGACAGAACACGAAGATCAGGACAAGAACAGGAGAGATCAGGACAGAACATGAGAGATCAGGACAGATCAGGACAGAACAGGAGAGAATCAGGACAGATCAGGACAGAAACACAGAGAATCAGGACAGAACAGGAGAGATCAGGACAGAACACGAGAGATC
This sequence comes from Allobates femoralis, assembly GCA_033576535.1. NCBI lineage: Eukaryota > Metazoa > Chordata > Amphibia > Anura > Aromobatidae > Allobates > Allobates femoralis. Next base: position 565,669,279 of record JARQOC010000005.1, on the reverse strand, counting down.
AGGACAGATCAGGACAGAAACACGAGAGATCAGGACAGAACAGAGAGATCAGGACAGAACAGGACAGAACACGAGAGATCAGGACAGATCAGACAGAACAGGAGAGATCAGAACAGAACACGAGAGAACAGAACAGGAGAAATCAGGACAGAACAGAGAGATCAGACAGAACAGGAGAGATCAGGACAGAACAGGACAGAACATGAGAGATCAGGACAGATCAGGACAGAACACGAGAGATAGGAAACAGATCAGGTCAGAACACGAGAGATCAGGACAGATCAGGCAGAACACGAGAGATCAGGACAGATCAGGACAGAACACGAGAGATCAGAACAGAACACGAGAGATCAGGACAGATCAGACAGAACACGAGAGATCAGGAGAGATCAGGACAGAACAGGAGAGATCAGGAAAACCGAATAGACAAAACAGGACAGAATGGGGCAAATTAGGAAAGAACATGACAGATCAGGACAAAGCAGGACAGGACAAACAGGACAGGACAGGAAAGAATGGACAAACATGACATACAGGCAAAACAGGACAGAACAGGAGAGATCAGGACAGAACAGGAGAGATCAGTATAGAACAGAGAGATCAGGACAGACAGAGAACAGGACGAACAAAAACACGAGAGATCAGGACAGATCAGGACAGAACATGAGATATCAGGACAGATCAGGACAGAACACGAGAGATCAGGACAGATCAGGACAGAACAGGAGAGATCAGAACAGAACACGAGAGAACAGAACAGAGAGATCAGGACAGAACAGGAGAGATCAGGACAGAACAGGAGAGATCAGGACAGAACGACAGAACAGGACAGAACATGAGAGATCAGGACAGATCAGGACAGAACACGAGAGATCAGGACAGATCAGGACAGAACACGAGAGATCAGGACAGATCAGGGCAGAACACGAGAGATCAGACAGATCAGGACAGAACACGAGAGATCAGGACAGATCAGGGCAGAACACGAGAGATCAGGACAGAACACGACAGATCAGGACAGAACACGAGAGATCAGGACAGAAATGACAGATCAGGACAGATCAGGACAGAACACGACAGATCAGGACAAACACGAGAGATCAGGACAGATCAGGGCAGAACACGGAGATCGGACAGATCAGGAAAGAACATGAGAGATCAGGACAGAACACGAGAGATCAGGACAGATCAGGCAGAACACGAGAGACAGACAGATCAGGACAGAACACGAGACGAAATCAGGACAGATAGACAGACACGACAGATCAGGACAGAAACACGAGAGATCAGGACAGATCAGGACAAGAACACGAAGATCAGGACAGATCAGGACAGAACATCGAAGAATCAGGACAGAACACGAGAGATCAGGACAGAACAGCAGATCAGGACAGAAACAGGAAGATCCAAAACAGGAACAAGAACAGGAGAGATCAGGACAGAACAGGAGAGATTCAGAACAGAACACGAGAGATCAGGACAGATCAGGACAGAAGAGAGATCAGGACAGAACAGGAAGATCAGGACAGAACAGGAAATCAAGACAGACAAAACGACAGAAGATCAGGACAGAACACAGAAGACAGATCAGGACAGAACAGGATCAGGACAGAAACGAGAAGATCAGGACAGATCAGGCAGAACAGAGAGATCAGGACAGATCAGGAAGAACACGAAGATCAGGACAGAACAGAGAGATCAGACAGAACAGGACAGACAGGACAGAAAAGACAGATCAGGACAGAACAGGACAGATCAGGACAGAACAGAGAGATCAGGACAAGAACAGAGAGATCAGGACAGATCAGGACAGAACACGAAGATCAGGACAGATCAGGACAGAACACGAGAGATCAAGGACAGATCAGGACAGAAACACGAGAGATCAGGACAGATCAGGACAGAACACGAGAGATCAGGACAGAACAGGGAGATCAGGACAGAACAGGAGAGACAAACAGAAACACAGGAGAGACAGAACAGAGAGATCAGGACAGAAACGAGAGAGATCAGGACAGACAGGACAGAGAGAGATCAGGACAGACAGGACAGAACAAATCAGGACAGATCAGGACAGAACACGAGAGATCAGGACAGATCAGGACAGAACACGAGAGATCAGGACAGAACACGAGAGATCAGGACAGATCAGGCAGAACACGAGAAGGACAGAAACAGGATCAGGACAGAACAGGACGAAGATCAGGACAGAACACGAGAGATCAGGACAGATCAGGACAGAACACGAGAGATCAGGACAGATCAGGACAGAACACGAGAGATCAGGACAGATCAGGACAGAACACGAGAGATCAGGACAGATCAGGACAGAACACGAGAGATCAGGACAGAACACGAAGATCAGGACAGAACACGAGAGATCAGGACAGAAAGACAGATCAGGACAGAACACGAAGATCAGGACAAAACAACGAGAGATCAGGACAGATCAGGCAGACAGGACAGAACAGAGAGATCAGGAACAGATCAGAAAAGAACAGAGAGATCAGGACAGAACACGAGAGATCAGGACAGATCAGGACAGATCAGGACAGAACACGACAGATCAGAAACACGACAGATCAGGACAGATCAGGACAGAAACAGGATCAGGACAGAACACGAGAGAAATCAGGACAGAACACGAAGATAGGACAGACAGGACAGATCAGGACGACAGGAACACGAAAGATGAGGACAGATCAGGACAGAACACGAGAGATCGGGACAGAATAGGAGAGATCAGGACAGAACACGAAAGATCAGGCCAGAAAACGAGAGATCAGGACAGGAAAAAAAGGACTGGACACAACTGGACAATACTGGACATGACGGAATGGCACAAAACACGACAGATCAGGACAGAACACAACAGAATGAGTCAAAACAGGACAGAACAAAACAGGATAGATCAGGGCAAAACAGGATAGATTAGGGCAAAACAGGATAGGACTCGACAAGATCAGGACAAAACCGGATAGGACAAAACAGGATAGAATGGGGCAAATCAGGAAAGAACATGACAGACCAGGACAAAGCAGGACAGGACAGGGCAGAACGGGGCAAAACACGACATACCAGGGCAAAATAGGACCAAACATGACAGATCAGAACAGAACACGACAGATCAGGACATAACACGACAGATCAAGACAAAACAGGAAAGAACAGGACAGAAAAAAACAGGTCAGGACAAAACAGGACAGGACAGGACAGAACAGGACAGGACAGAACATGGCAGGACAGAACAAAACTGACCAATACTGGACAGGACAGAACAGGATAGAATGGGACAGGGAAAAACATAACAGAACATAACTGGACAATACTGGACAGGGCAGAACAGGATAGAACACGACAGATTAGGACAGAATAGGACAAAACACAGCAGATCAGGACAAACTAGGACATAGGAAAGAGCACGGCAGGATGGGACAAAACAGGACAGGACAGAATGGGATAAAGTAGGAATGAACACGACAGATCGAGACAGAATAGGACAGAACGCGACTGATCAGGACAGAGTAGCACAGGACAGAATGGGACAAAACAGGACTGGACACAGCAGATTAGGACAGGACAACATAGGACAGGACAGAACACAACTGGCCAACACTGGACAGGGCAGAACAGATAGAATAGGACAGGACAATACTAGATAGGACTGAACAGGACAGAACACAACTGTGCAATACTGGGGAGAGGGCAGAATAGATTATCCCTAAATAAGGGCCTGGATATGGTTTGAAATGTTTTAGGAAAAAGGATTAAATCTTTTTGGATACTCTTGAAAAGGTCACGATATGAAGATGCTGTAATAAAGCTTACCATTTTATTTGGAAAATAGCTGAACAGAACAAGACCAGACAGGTCATAACAGGACAAGACAAAATAGGACATGGCAAGCAAGAACTGGACAGGACAGAACATGACAGATTAGGACTGGACAGAACAGACTGACCAATATTGGACAGGGCAGAACAGGACTTCAAAGAACATGACCAGACAGGTCCTAACAGGATAAGACAGGACAGGATAAGGGAGAAAAGGACAGGATAGGACAAGAAAGATTAGGATTGAACAGGGCAGCACAAGACAAAACAGGACAGATACAGAAAAAGACAAGACAGGGCATAATAGTATTGGACAGGTAACAGGACGGAATATGAAACATGACCAGGCAGGTTATAACAGGAGAGGACAAATCAGGACTGGACAGGATAAAACAGGAGGGGGCAGAATAAAACAGGACAGGGAAGGATAAAACAGGAGAGGGCAGGATAAAAGAGGAGTGGGCAGGATAAAACAGGAGTGGGCAGGATAAAACAGGAGTGGGCAGGATAAAACAGGAGTGGGCAGGATAAAACAGGAGTGGGCAGGATAAAACAGGAGGGGGCAGAATAAAACAGGACTGGGAAGGATAAAACAGGAGTGGGCAGGATAAAACAGGAGTGGGCAGGATAAAACAGGAGGGGGCAGAATAAAACAGGACTGGGAAGGATAAAACAGGAGGGGGCAGGAAAAACAGGACAGGGAAGGATAAAACAGGAGGGGGCATGATAAAACAGGAGGGTGCAGGATAAAACAGGAGGGCTAAGGATAAAACAGGAGGGGGCAGAATAAAACAGGACTGGGCAGGATAAAACAGGAGTGAACAGGATAAAACAGGAGGGGCAAGGATAAAACAGGAGGGGACAGGATAAAACAGGAGTGGGCAAGATAGAACAGGACTGGGCAGGATAAAACAGGAGGGGACAGGATAAAACAGGACTGGGCAGGATAAAACAGGAGGGGGCAGGATAAAACAGGAGGGAGTAAAATAAAACAGGACTGGGCAGGATAAAACAGGAGGGAGCAGAATAAAACAGGAGGGGACAGGATAAAACAGGAGGGGACAGGATAAAACAGGAGGGGGCAGAATAAAACAGGAGGGAGCAGAATAAAACAGGAGGGGACAGGATAAAACAGGAGGGGACAGGATAAAACAGGAGGGAGCAGAATAAAACAGGAGGGAGCAGAATAAAACAGGAGTGGGCAGGATAAAACAGGAGGGGGCAGAATAAAACAGGGATGGGCAGGATAAAACAGGAGTGGACAGGATAAAACAGGAGGGGCAAGATAAGATGGAACAAGACAGGGTAAAAAAGATGAAGACTGAACAAGACGGGATGGGTTCTCCTGCAATAACCCTCTACTGAACACAGATCTCCTGTCTATGCCCCCAGTGCCCCCCACGGCGGGTAATAAAATTTAACAGCATCTCATTATAGGGATTGTAGGGATCAATTTTATCAAGGACATCAAGAGCCCTCGAGCATCTGCCATTCAGGGGCCCAACATACATTACCCCATGTAAACCTCCAAGCTGGAGGCTCCTGGGAAGTTTATTTTCACAGATGTCATGCAGCATCTCAGCAGACAGTACCACACACTACATGATTAGATACACCTGATGGGTTTAGATACAGTGGCTCAGTATATTGTACTGTATTGCATATAATAACATTAGATAAACAGCTCAATAGATAGTATCACGCAGTATTACACTTGATGGTATTAGATACACAGCTCAGCAGACAGTATCACACAGGAGAGGATTAGATACACAGCTCAGCAGACAGTATCGCACAGGATAGGATTAGATACACAGCTCAGCAGACAGTATCACACAGGATAGGATTAGATACACAGCTCAGAACACAGTATCACACAGGAGAGGATTAGATACACAACTCATCAGACAGTATCACACAGGATAGGATTAGATACACAGCTCAGAAGACAGTATCACACAGGATAGGATTAGATACAGCTCAGCAGACAGTATCACACAGGATAGGATTAGATACACAGCTCAGCAGACACTATCACACAAGATAGGATTAGATACACAGCTCAGCAGACAGTATCACACAGGATAGGATTAGATACATAGCTCAGCAGACAGTATCACACAGGATTAGATACACAGCTCAGTGACAGTATCACACAGGATAGGATTAGATACACAGCTCAGCAGACAGTATCACACAGGATTAGATACACAGCTCAGTGACAGTATCACACAGGATAGATATAGATAGTTCAGTTCAGTAACATAGTATCCCATGCTAGGATGGGGTGCTCGAAGGTGCTTGTGCTCTGGACCATCAGTGTTATCATAGGGACCCAGGCAGTTCTCATTCTTCATCTTTCAGGACAAATAATAAACCAGATTCTGTTGTGAAACCTAATGACCATCTGT